>JARGXW010000792.1:0-60309 GCA_029204085.1 Mycena sp. CBHHK59/15
ACCTTTCCGCCGTGACTCTTGAAACACACGCCGGCATTCCCATTGGAAGGCAAATCGAACTCCTCCAAATCACTTACGGTCAAGCCCTGCGCCTTTGGTTGATCGCCGCGCTAGAGAGGGCGAAACGGAAGCAACGTCTCAGTCATTGTATCGTCACAAGCCATTGGATCATGACGACATTGGGGAAGCGGAGATGGAAGAACAGGAGTTCCTCCTCTTGTTTCCTTCGTTTGAGGATGTTCTAGTTCCGGAGACCGAGAAACAACTCGACGTGAAGAGTAGTCAAGCCGGCCGCATTCAATCCGTAGAAATGCAGCAGCTCGTTGAACTGCACCAAGCGCTCTTCGTTCCTCAAGATGATACAACTCCCAATGGGCCCACAATTTTTCATCAAATGCGGAAAGACTCACTTGAAAGTGTCTTACTGGACAGCTTTTCGTCGCTGTCCGATACTTTGGATATTGAGAGCCTTCCTTTCCAACTGTCTCTTCTCCACAACCGAGTATCCAGCATGCAGACCGCGCCGATCCATCGTGACGACTCTTACAACTTCTACACGGACGCAAATATCATTGAGGTGAAGAAAGCCACGGCAGTCATAGCGGCTCTCAAGACACGACTACAAATTCTTGTGCAGGAATGGCCGGATCAGATGGTCCTTCAGCACTTGGTGGGTCGGTGCGATGCCGTTCTTGGTCTCGATCTTGGTAGTTCAGTTGCGAAAGTCCTCTCGGCGCTGGAGCAGCTTTTGGTGCAGACGGAGGACTGGGAGATTTATGCCAATCGCCACAATACTCTCAAAGACCACCAACTCGCGTTAACTGCTTTAATAGTGGAGTGGCGTAGACTGGAACTGGCGTGCTGGCGGGTCCTTCTTCAGGGTCAGGCTAAGTCCTTTGCAGACGGAATTGCGGAATGGTGGTTCCGATTATACGACGCAACAATTCGAGGACCATTGGATGCATCTGAACGCGAGCAGCAAGATCCAACACAGACTTTATCCGATACCTCACCACCCTCATTCCGCTTCTGGACGACTTCATTCGCTCCAGTCCTATAGGACAGTTCCATGCGCGAATGCATTGCTGTGCAGTTTCGAGGCTTACTGTGTCATCTGGCCGGCACGAAAACTGGGTTCACTCGTGATACCTTGAAACGGGTCCGTCTTATTTTGCATGCGACACGAAGCTATTACGGCTTGTTCGCCTTCCAAGTGTCCACCAGGCTATCTGATCAGCGGAACGCCCTCGAGAAACAACTGAGAGGGTTCATCAAGTTGGCCAGTTGGAAGGACATCAATGTCCAGGTATTGAAGGCGAGCGCTCAGCGTACCCACCACCAACTGCACAAAATCATCCGCAAATTCAGGGACGTCTTGCGCCAACCAGTATCAGGTCACTTGCATCCTCAATCTGCAGGCGATCGGAATGTCAACGCCTCCAGATCAACCAGTCCCTGGACACCTGGAGCCTACATCCAGCTCCATCTTTCCCACCCCACGATTCTGCCGTATCGCATTCGAGCCATTTGCTCACTTTGCACCTCACTTTCAACAAATTTGGAGACCTCGTCCATACGCGTATCTGCCCATTCATCTCCTCTCGCTCCGCCCACATCGTTGATCATCTCGCGGTCGATGTCATCGTTACAGCAAAGGAGCTTGCGGCGATTGCGATCCCAAGCGCTCCCGCTGAAAAGCGGGAAAAGCTGCAGAAAGCCTTGATGGTCCGGAAGAGAAAGGCTTGGAGCGACCTGCTCAAGGAGCTCAAGCGCGCAGGTTTTACCGTCAATGTCAAGGCAGATGTCCTTCGGCGACAATCGGACGCGCGATGGATCAAGGAACAGCCCATCATGGAATGTTCAGAAGCGATGTCTGCGACGGTCTCAAAGAGCGAGAATTACTTCCACCGTCTGAATGGCTCCCTCCCTACCTTACGGTCGTCCCTCTCCAACCACCATCCTGATTTGGTTACTCGGGACTTACAGAAAGGTGTGATGTTTGTTGAGTCCGTGTTCGCGATGGCAGTGGACTCTCGATCTCGGTAAGTTGTTTTCTGTTTCTGACGAAAATCATGTATTGATTGATCTGCAGATTGGCAGATGCCCTTGCTAGCTACAGCAAGCTGCAGCGGTTATCGAAGAGATTTAACTCATTATCCGCCTCCCCGAAAATTGCCTTTTATGGCCGAGCGCTTGCAAATCAAGTGTCCAACTTGCACGCGATTCTTTGCAAGCTCACCAACGCTCTTAAAGAAACCAATCAGGGCCTCGAGACATTCAACGCGCTCCAACCTAATCCTCGTATCCCTGACCTCTTTCTGGAACAGGTAAGGGCTTTGGAACATTCTACGGATGCTCTACGCGTTCAATTAAGCGTGATCTGTGGACACGTCGATTCATCGACTTTGCCCATCTTGCTCGAAGGTGAGTTTACCCAATTTTCTCGAGCATCTCCCTCACCAGGTATTTCAGATGAACATGTGGTTGTTGCAGAAGCTATCGGGCATTTTGCAAAGACCATCGCTATTCTCCAGCTCTGGGCTGAACACCACCATCGCTTGCGGCATCTTTTCGCTCCAGTCAAGGCCTGGCTTGAGTCCCAAGCAACAGTGACTTTGTCCTCAGATGTTGAAACCGTACCTGCTGCCGAGGATACCGATGCTGTCATCGATCTTCTCCTTGTGCACTTACAATCGATGTTGCCTGCTTGTATCGATTCAGCTGCAGATGCAGAGGGAGAGGAGGATGCCGAAAGGGACCGCTACATCGAGGAAGATTACCAACTGTCCGCGACTTCACACGCCTCCTCAAACTCAATCAAACCGTCGACTGCCTTGAGAACACCCTCCTTCAACTGGCAACTCAGGGCCGAGAAATATCGACGAAGCTTCAGCGTTTCATGCCCTTCCTCGACGTGTACCTGCAGCTCGTGCGGCACCAGATCTCGTCGCACAGCGAGTGGACAAAGGCGCTCTTCAAGCTCGACTTCGTCCTGTGCTCAGTGACGCAGACGATCGCGAAGGACGGGTTCTGCAAACCCCCCGACGACGACGAGGCCGGCGCGGGCCGCGACGCGTCTGAGGCGACTGGCGGGATGGGCTTGGGCGCCGGAGCGGGTTCTGAGAACGTCAGCAAGGAGATCGAAGAGGAGAGCCAGGTGGAAGGGCTGAAGGGCGACGAGGACGAAGAACAGGAACCTCCGGACAACAAGGGCGATGGTGACGCGATCGAGATGAGCGAGGACATCGGTGGCAGTTTGGAGGACGTTCCGGAGGACGACGAGTCACAGGACGGAAAGGATTCTGAGCAAGGAAGCGAGGCGGACCCTGAAGAGCACCTAGGTGACTTGGACGCCTCGGATCCGTCGGCCGTCGACGAGAAGCTGTGGGGCGACGAACAGGGCCCACAGGACTCAGCGGAGAAGGACGAAAAGACTAATCAGGATCACTCCGAGGAAAAGATGGGAGATTCTGAAGTCGTCGCCAAGGAGGGGGAGCAACAGCCGCAGTCGAAGGAGAAGGAGAAGAAGGACGGTGCGGAGGCGGCGGCGGAGCAGGAGCAGGACCTGCCTTCGAACCCGGAGGACGAGGCGATGCCGGAGGGCGAGGAAGATCAGGAAGACCGTCCCGATGCTAGCGGCGCGCCCATGGATGATTATGTCCAGGACGCCAATACGTTGGATCTGCCCGATGATATGGACCTGGGGCTGGGCGAGGATATGCCTGATGAGATGCAGATGGACGAGGATCCGGAGGACAGCCCAATGGACGACGCAGAGCTGGCGCCAGAGGAGTCTTCGAACGACCAGCAGCACCCTAACGAGTCGCCTGCCGACGACGCACTGGAACCGCTCGAGGGACAAGAGACCAAACCGCCCGTGCAGTCGGCGGAGGCGGGCGAGGACAGCGCGGTCCCCGAAGACGAGGAAGCCGCCGACGAGCATGCGGTGGCCCAGCCCGACGTGACTGCAGGAGAAGGAGAGGTGGATCCCAACAACCAAAAGAACGACGAGGTCGGGGAAAGCGCGGCTATGGGTCAAGCCGGCAGCTCCGCGGGAGTGGCTGGTCAGGACATCGCTGCAGAGGAGCAAGTGGAAGATGACGATGGGTGAGCTCATATATCTCGTTGCGTCCAGAGCGTCTCACTTATCCGAAATAGCGCCCCGCAACCCAGCGACCCGTTGACCGAGCCGCCAGCGCAGGCTTCCGAGTCTCAGGTTGCCGGCACGTCCGCTGACGGACCGCAGGAGGGGCAAGCGCAGTCGCAATCCAACTCACAGCTGTCCAGCAACCCCCTTCGGAGCCTCGGGGACGCCCTCCAGGAGATCCGGCAACGCTTCGACGAGATTCTTGAGGCCAATCACAGTGATGTCCCGCGCGAGCAGTCCCTGGCGAACGCCGAGGACGCACCGCAGGCGGAATACCTGCTCCCGGACGACGCTGATCACGACATGCAGGCGCTCGGGCCCGCCGGCGACGAGCAGGTCGCGAAGCTGAACGAGCTGACACTGATCGACGTCGACCAAGAGGATGGCGATAAGCCCGCTCCGATGGACGTGGACGGAGTGGCGGAGGTGGAGCAGCACCAGCAGCTGTCGGAGATCCAGGAGGGCCCCACTTCGGAGGCTCGTGAGGATGTCGAAGGTGCCGTTGTACATAACGCGCCTCCCGGTTCGGAGCGACCGCGTGTGCCAAATGACCCGTCGGACCCCAAAGCTGACGTCGATATGGAGGACGAGGACAACGCCGTCGAGCTGGAGCTACGAG
Source organism: Mycena sp. CBHHK59/15 (assembly GCA_029204085.1). Taxonomy (NCBI): domain Eukaryota; kingdom Fungi; phylum Basidiomycota; class Agaricomycetes; order Agaricales; family Mycenaceae; genus Mycena; species Mycena sp. CBHHK59/15. The sequence continues at coordinate 4,767 of JARGXW010000792.1, forward strand.
AATGGCAAGCCAATGGGATGCCCGAAGACGGCGCGGAGCGAATCTGGCGCCTGTACGAGTCGCTCACGCACGACCTCGCGTACGCGCTCTGTGAGCAGCTGCGGCTGATCCTGGAGCCGACGCTCGCCACGCGGCTCAAGGGCGACTACCGCACGGGGAAGCGCTTGAACATGAAGAAGATCATCTCGTACATCGCTAGCGACTACACGAAGGACAAGATCTGGCTGCGGCGCACGCGACCGAGCCAGCGTGAGTACCAGGTGCTGCTCGCGCTGGACGACTCGCGTTCGATGGCGGAGTCGCGCTCGGTGCACCTCGCGTTCGAGACGCTCGCGCTCGTGGGGCGCGCGCTCGGGCGGCTCGAGGCTGGCGACGTCGCGATCGCGAAGTTCGGCGCGCGCGTGGACCTGCTGCACGGGTTCGACTCGGGGCCGTTCACGGACGCGGCGGGCGCGCGGCTGATGAGTGCGTTCCGGTTCGACCAGCCGGCGACGGACGTGCTGGCGCTGGTGGACACGAGTTTACGCGTGCTCGAGGCGGCGCGCGAGCGGCGCACAGGGGGCTCGGCCTCTGCAGCGGACCTGTGGCAGCTGGAGATCATTATCTCGGACGGGATGTGCCAGGACCACGAGCGACTGCGGACGGTGCTGCGGCGCGCGGAGGAGCAGCGGGTTATGATAGTGTTCATCATCGTCGACTCGCTGCACTCTGCGGTTGCGGGGCCTACGGGGCGCAAGCCCGTCGTGCAGGGGTCGATCCTGACGATGGACAAGGCGGAGTACAAGAATGTGGACGGACGAATGGAGCTGCAACTGCAGCGCTACCTGGACTCGTTCCCGTTCGAGTATTACGTGGTGCTGCGAGACGTGGAGGCGCTCCCAGAGGTGCTCGCTGGGACACTGAGACAATTCTTTGAGAGGATTTCAGAGGAGTAGAAGTAGTACTGTACACTATATATGTGTGTTAGCTTTCAACCCACAAGCATGCTATGCACACGGATGGCCATTGAATGTGATGCAGACTGAATACAACAATTCTACTTTTTCTTTTCTCTGATTTACTATCATTAATAATGATAAGACATGTATATCAAACGGAAATCTGTGGCAAGTCGGAGGTCAAGTAAGTGCAGCGTCGATACGTAATGTACAGTGTGCAGTGCCAAAAACCATTCAAGGCTTCGCATCCGGCCCATTCATCCACTCAAAGGAGGGGCTGCAATCCATGAAAGTAGGTTTGAGGCGCAAGAGAGCGTCACGAGACTCGGGCTGATCATTCCTAGCAAAGGATGTATCCGCCAATAGTCCACTGTATACGCTATCCAGGTGCGGGGGGATGACGGCATAGGTGCGGGATGCCCTGCCGTGTATATTTATCTGGTAGTGCTTCGCGTGCACTGATTTGTTCTGTCATTGGAACTTTCGACTGGCGTGTTTGACCAAATTAAGGTCAGACACTTCTCCAAGACACATGAGTAAGGATAACGAGGGAAGATTGTTCTTAGAGCTTTGGGAGACATGGTGATCTATGATGAAATCATTTTCATGCTCCTTCTTGTTTTTGACTTGGGCGAGGAGGGATGAGGTCGACTACTCGCCGACTGGCCCGCTTCCATGGTGTAAAGCAGTTGCCAAGTCCGTGGCGCGCTGGTTGTCGGCACATTGGTACGCTATAGAACGTACCAAACACTGCCAGAGTCTCGGCGTCTTTATTAATCCACACATCTTTGAATGCATCCTCCAAGATCATTCCTTTTGGGTCGTCAATGGACGGGCTTCCAGGACGGCAGCGTGATGATCCCGGTGAAGCAAGGCTTTCAGCCAGTCCAGTACTAGGATTGGACGGTGAAAGTGCACGGTACGGTTGGGGTTGGTGGGGGGAAGTTCAGGGAGGCGATTCGTGGCTGCATCTCGCGCTAGGATCCAGAGCAGACGTGCGAAAAGCTCGCCTCTCTCTCCTTTAGCGAGCAACCCGCGTTGAAAGAAGGCTGCAAGGATTTCAGGAGCCATAATTTGCAAATTGTGGTCATACAGTTGGGCGACTGCTTCGACGAACAGCGGCTCCGAAGGCGCACCCGTGCGCATGTATTCCCGCGACTCCGGAACAATGTAGGCAACGCGGAGATATGAGCGGACAAGCGAGGCTTCCATCCTGCGAGCACTTTCACGAGCGATGTCGAAGTCCAGAATTATGCGAAGTCCGAGGGCCGCCACCTTGCTCTCCTCCATGTCCTTGTTGCTGGTGAACTTTTGTTCTACATAGGCGAGAAAAAGAGCCCGGTCTGTAGAAGTTGATTTTTCATATAGACCACGCCACCTAAACACGAATATATGAGGGTCTGAAACATACGACCGGGAATTTTGGACACTTACAGGGGGCGCCCAAAATAACTGCTGTAAGGATGCTGCCTGGCCCGTCATGTTAATTGCTTTGAACGCCCCCGACGCTCGACAGTCAAAAGGGAGTACTGTCCAAGGTGCATGCAAATAGGTTTTACTCCAGTCCCTCCTTGACGGGAAATCGGATGGCCGTGGAGCCAGAGCTGCTAACCACGAATTTGTGGAAAGGAACACCACGGAGAACGGAAGGTCAACTATCAACGCGAGTACACGGCTCAAGTCGGCCAGCGTATCGGTCTCGTGAGTCGGAGAGCGCCACGTGAGCTCGTGTGCTTCATCGATATACATTAAGATGGGTTCTGTAGTGGCTAACTGCGCCTGCAACCGGGTAAAGGCAGCTAGTAGAGCGTCTTTCACAGCTGAGAATCGATCAAGTCAGGGCATGGTGCACGCATATCAGTCTGCTACGTATGTATTCGCTCGCGAGACATCAGTCATGTTGGCATCTATGGGATCCATGACATCGGGATGCGGATCTTTGTAGGACGGGGTGGAGGGCCTGGAAATCTGAAGCTTCCCAGAGAATACCTAGAGGGCAAAATATTGAGCAAAAGTCGAGACGGCTGAAAGGATGCGTACTGAGAGGAATGGTTCTTTCGTGGTAAGCTAGTAGTGCATCCGGGTCAGTGAGCGTACTGCGGTACACTCCACACTCAACATACCAGTGTCGCTCTGTCCCGAACCGCAGTATAGAATGATTCACGGTTGGGCCCAACAACATCAATTGACTGCTCAGACTTCAGCCAATTTCGCCATGATGCAGGCTCGTTGAGATTGTTCTTTTGTACAAACTTCGCCGTTTCCTCGAAAAGAGCCTCAAGGAATGCTGCGAGCTTTGCCATGCGCTGATGAGCCCCAGGCTGCCTGTTGATGTCAAGGAAATGGGAATGTAACACACGGTCCGCTGGGGGGTAGCCATCTTCCACAGGATCGCGTATGTTGATTGGGAGGGTGAAAAGTGTTTTTGACACTCTGTCGAGCAGCCACGACTTGCCCATCCAGGGACACCGTGTTGTGGTACGGCGATTGGTCTAAGGACTTGGGTGCCGCAAATAACGTTTGAATATGTGACGCAAACAGGTTCGAGATTCGGTCGTCCGTCTCCTTCTCCGACTCGAACGCTTCGGCAACCGCTAAAGAGCAAAATCGACTCTAAAAGGTCTGGTAATTCGAAATATCTTACTATGCACTGAGGATTGCAAAAAAATTAGCGGGGTCAACGAAAGTATCGGTGGTCACTGACTGAATGGGGATGGTGTCCGGGGAGAAGTCAAACTGTTGATAAGGACCCTCGCTGGATGAAGTGTGGTCAGTGGCCGCAATACTACATTACTTGCATCCTCACTCACAGATAATGTCCCGGATTGGATTGAACCCTTCATGTGGTTGCAAGCTAGACCAAGTCCTGTCGAGTTCTTCTTGAGCCTGTGAACGAACCTGCTCCCAGACAGAGGTTGCGTCGGTTACTGGTGGCAATAGTATGAAACGACAGGACTGAACAAACTTGTGGGCAGCAAGATCTGAGTAGTGACAACTGAACTCTCGTGCCTCGATATACCTCGCCTCAAAACCAAGAGTGAAAGCGTCTGCATGAACACAGCCAGAATGGTCCTTCGTCTCGTCCATAAGCAACGGAGTTTGAGATTCGTGTGTAACGAGGAACGAGTGAAACCTTAGAATAGGGATTATGTACTGTTAACTCATATATCAGGCCCTGATCATGGCTCCCTGACCTGCCGGTTTTGCCATTTCCCAACAGCTCTCAAAGAATTCCAGACCCATTGTGCATTTCCAGACCCGTTGGACACAATACTATCATCAGCTTCCGACACCGACAGGGGCCAAAGCGACCACCAGCCGAAAACAGCCGCAATCGACCCCCTCCAAAAGCCAGACCACGTGCCATCAACTGCACGTGCGAGAGCGCGTCCAGTGGCATTTCAAAGGCATTTTGACGCGTTTTGACGCGTCTTTCGCTAATTTAGTCTAGATACATGGTATTTGAATTACTATCTGCCCATGTACGCGGATTTTTCCTGCTCCTCTTGTCCGTCCCAATATCCCACCTATTTCTCAATTTTTGCGAATGCACCTTCGAAAACTGCCGCCATGTTGGGGTGAACTCCGCGTGGATTGTCTATAGCACCCATCATCTCCTCCCAGCAGCGCTTTAAGTGAATTTTCCAGCCTTCAGTGAATATAACGAGGTGGAATTTTGTTAAGGATTTTGGCGTAGAGGAGTCGGTGGTATCGGTGGCATACCTGTGGGGGCCATATTGAATATTGAATAGTTGTAGGGGGTGCTCTTGACTCGGTGAGTGATGTGGCCTGCTTCCGTGGTCGAATACACCACAAAAACGAATATCGTCGTAGTCTTAGTGCAGGAAAGACGCTCGAAAGACATGGAATCCATTTTGGTATCAAATACACATAAGGATCTACACGTGATCTGGCTTTGGAGGGTCGATTGCTCGAGACCCAGCCGAAGCAACAACGCTTAGCTCGTTCGCGTTCGCGCGTGGCTTCCCCTTACACACTGGCAGGTTTTGTTGAATTCCCACCCAACGAATTCTATGGTCCATGGATGCTGAAGTTAAAAGTGGTGGCAGAGCGGCAAGTCTTGAGGCACTGACCCCTGCCGCTGCTATTCGAGTCCGACCTTCTACATTCTTCTCCCCAGAAATTGATGAGAAGATTAATTGCGATTGAGAATTCAGGACAACAACACGATAAACGCCTATGATGTATGGCATAGCGGTGGCCCCGAAACAATCGGGGTGGAGAATATGCTAATGAGGATAACACAACGGATGCGGTAGAGCATGAGGAACCGGATTTTTCAACACCAAATTCCTCTCTAAGACCTCCCTTCCGATTAATTTCCTATCTAATTGAGAGCGCCTTGATAGGTTTGTCGCATAGCGTTGAGTTGTGAATCTATGATTAAAATCTGAGGTCAAGGATCTTCATTATGAGACCACACGAACCCATAAGCCGACAAGTCGGGGCAAAGACATGCATGGCAGCGAGCACAGATTCGACAGCATCTATAAGACTTTGTTCGTCCGATGGAACAAGTGTGTTCAAGGGCCGGCGCCTTCGTAAACGTGCCAACTCAGCCACAAGTACTTGGCAAGTGGCCATCCACAAGATCTGTCGGATATTAATGAGTCTTATCAATGCGCCAACCACATAAGGGACTTACCCCCATGATGGGATCTATGTACCCGAATTCATTCACGTCTACAATGCTAAGATCCGCAACAATAGAATGGGCTGCGGACAACTCCAGTACTCGAGATGATGGAATATCAACAACGAAACGGTTGTGGAGTTGAACTGTGGCGACGTGCACAAGGCTGTGGACCACTAGCATCTCCCTGGTCGGATGAGACTGCATCGCGGGAAGAGTAACCTTGAATTTCTCAATCAGGTTGTCCATCGAGTTGAAGAATGCGAAAAACTGATGGGCGTGTTCAGTACCCATAGCTGCAGTCCGGTGTGAGTATCGACGGCGTCCGTTATCATGAACACTTACTGAGGCGGTACTGTGATGCCAAACGAGAAGCTTGTTCGAAGAGAATACCAGCCTTGGCATGCAGTGCCGGTAATGACGTCGAACCATCTGGAACGCCAGCCAGAAATGTAGTCACAGTCCCCATGTTCAGATGGGGAAGGGACTGGCCCTGGTTCTAGATCCTCGTTAATGCATGTTGCCGTTGGCGAGTTTAAGAAATACTCACATGCAAGGCATTGGTATCCAGGGGCCAGGGTGTGTCAATTCTAGCATCAGCTCCCATGTACGAGATATTTGAGGGTGATCCGTCTGCGGTAGTCCAACAGTTGTTCAGAGTCAACACGGTCCAAAATGCATTAATCCGTTCGGATTCTTCAATTTCATCGCCTGGAGGCGTCAAAACGTGAAATGCTGGTCCCAAGGGACCACCGACTGCATAAGAATCAGCTGAGCGAATCCGGTGGAGACCTGAGCTGATGACGAGGGATACAGCAGCGCTGAGATGATACTTCCCTTCAAGAAACCTGGTATTCTGAAGAAAGTATTGGGCCAAGAGAACCTCTGCCTGTATGGTATGAAGGACAGCATTGTAATGCGTGCTGGACAGGGCGTCAACTCCAGTTTGGAGAGCACGAGAGAGGTAGCTGGCTTCATATGCGATGTATCGGTCTGATCCAGATAGATGAATGGCCCAGAGATATACAACGTCAAGAAGTACAGCGGCCGGAGGCTGGCCAGTCCGTCCCATAGCTGCATCGCAGAAATTTTGGGCATTCAAAAAGAAGCCAAACTGCGAACCATGATGTAAAAATCTGGTTACACTGGAAAAGTATGCAGAATCAGCGGAATAAGTAAGACATATAGATTACGTACAGGGTCTCCATTTCAACCAAAGGAACTCGCTAAAAGGCATCTTCAACAAAGGAGGATATAAAGGTGACCAGAAGCACACACTTCTGATGGTGTATTGGGCATACTCAACGGGATCGAGCGTCCAGACAAAGATATGTCAGAGTCTGAAAAAGCTTGAGACACATATACGGAGCAGGTGTATAGAGGACGAATTACAAGAAAGAGAGGGCATCGTGGCCGATCTGTGTTCAGCTGGATAAGGGTCTTGTAGAACAAGAGATGATCGAAGGTCTTTGGGTTTCTCCAATTCCTCGATACAAGCCTCAAGAATGGCAATCTGTTCTGTATTCAAACCACTGATCAATCCTGCAAGACGTTAACTGGGAAAGTTGAAACAACCCTCCAATATCTGAGTTCTTGTCGGCCCATCTTCTGCGTATTCACAGTCCTGGAAACTGTTAGAGCGAGAGCATTGGCCACAACTGGGCCGTTCGGCGTCGCATTTCTGTAAAATACCAGAGCCTATGCGTTGGAAGAAAAGGAAAAAAAAAATGACGACTACAAACGATCTTGCGCGCCTATAGACAACCAAATGTTAAGCCTCAGATAACGATCCTCAACAAAAAGCATGCCTGCAATTCAAGCATGCCCTCTGCCTCGCCGCAGGAATGTCGAAGGAGATATTTGAAGTTGGAGATCCTTGGCTCATAATGGAAAACGATGCAAACAGGGAGGGAAGGTCCCTCAACGAGCCTTTTCTACGCCGCGTTACGCATTACAGTGCCTCCGGACTTTATTCAGGTTCAGGTAAGACTGCTCCTTGTGGAGAGTCTGTGACAAAACCCCCGGGGACAGAAAAAACGGAGTGAGCCGTCACCTCAGACTGAGGTTGACTGTGCCAGCACCCAGTCTCCTTCCCCTGTTCGCGGACGATGTCCGCTGTGGGTGAACCGTGGACTTCGGCGTGCGCGTCGGTAACGGACTCGGGAAAGCGGAAAAGTCGGAGACAGTGGAAAGATGTGCGGTGTACTTGTGGCCCGAGCAGCAATGATCATGCACGTTGTCCGCTCAGATCCGTTCTGCTAAACCCCCTGACTATCCGGACTGTAAACCACAATTTCGGACGCATCCTACGCAAGCGCAGTTTATCGTCAGGTTATGTAGTTCATTTCACCATCGGATGACTCACGACTTGTGAGCAATCAGCGAGAACGCAAGTCTCGGCGAGAACACAAGTTCGGCGAGTAAGCCGGGCCTGGGTGGCCGCGTCGGAGGAAGTACCCAACCGTTCCCTTTGCCCACGCGCATTGGTAGTCTTATTAGAGTTAAAACATTTGAGCCGTATGGCGGTAGCCACGTCTTCTAAATGGTCGAAGATTTGTTCAACTTGAATCCCGCTACCGATCAACTTGAAGCCCTGTCAAGAACTTAATATCACACTTGAACACCATGAAAGCACTGCCAGGGAGGTTCCGATAGGGATTCAAGCTTGGGCGTATGTCGACAATCAAAAGAGAGGCAGGCAGCGACTGGAAGTATCTCAAGTTCAACCGACCTCAGAGTCGTAATCATATCATTATTGTTGTGATCGAAATTGTCGACCACGTGTCTTCCACCTCAGAGCCAACCCGTCCAAATCGAGCAGGAGAAAGCAGGAGAAGATGTGGGAGGACGGGTGGGGTCCGAGTCCGAGTCGAAGCACTTGCGTTGTTGAGAGTTTCTGTCAAACACTCCCAGATCCCGTTCTCAGGCTCGGTGTAAAACCGTGACACAGCCTCGCGCTCCCCAATCCATCCCGAGTTCCTATCGTCTCCGCTGTCAGTTTTTGAGGATTCAGACGTAAGGAAATTTATTCATTACATAACCGCAGTGAAGGTAGCTCACAGAATGACAGGAGAACGAACGTCGCTAATAGCTTCCCCCACTGGACTCGATTCGGGCATCGTGGACTAATTACACAGAAACTGACAAAAAATCATGTCACCTGCAGATATATACGCCTCTGTGGGACCCTTTCTCCCCACTTTCCCCTCGCCGGTATATATCCTTCCACTTTCAAGTTCTTCACCGATAACAACGCACGTGATGGAGGTCGGTACATGGATAGAACGGACAGTACAACACGTCAGCGTCGTAACCATGAGAGTAGAGCTCAAGTTGATATTCTGTATCATGGTCAAACGAAACATGGTCAAACGACTCGGATTCACAAGATTCCTTTAATAGTAGCGCTGTCAATGCTCACGGGGAGCCAGCTGCTAAATACGCCGATGGGGAGCCAGGGCCAACGATGAACAACCGTCTCGATACATAATTAGGAGGGGTTTGGGGATCGGGACCTCTCGCCGATACAGGTGTGGAGGTGACGAGGTTCTATCTCGATTTGAAGAATCCGAGGGCCGCCGGGTTCGGCCAACTTCCCACGAAGCTTGGTTGGAAAGTAAAGAGCGATATAAGATGATGGGGTTTGCACTCAAACATGACGAATAGTGTCCACCAGCCAATAAGCCGACAAAACGGCCCACGGCGAGCGATGTTGAACCCAGTGAGCGAACGCGAAAGCCATTTAGAACACAGCACTCGGTTGTCTTGTGAGGAGGCCAAAGTCCGTCGTTGAAAGGAGTCCGTACAGACAGCGAAGGAAAGCGCCAGCTCGGAAAAGTGCCCCAGAGGGAGGGCCGAGGCTCCGCTCATAAGCGTTCAGAAGAAGCGTGAGCAGCTGGCAGGCCCGAGCTCATCTGACAGATGTAGTTGGTATGTCGACGAAATTTTCAGCTTGTAAAGTCTAAAGTTTAAAACGTGTCGAGACGGTCAATCGGCGGGTCAGTGATGGAGTTGGAAGCAGAATGATCTGGAGGTTAAAAAATCAAACTTGAACATCATGATACTTCCATATCTTAGCTGTCTGATCCAATTCGGGCTGAAATCGAGGCCCTAGTCCAACCTAGTCCGCGATAGTGGTTGAGTTATGTTGAACTCCGCTTTGAACTCAGATTCCACGTCCAGCTTCGGAGTTTCGGACCGTTATTACTGAGCTCGATCGAACAATTGTGTTTCCGACTCCGACGTGAATCTTCCCCACCCTGGCCTCGGCGAATGATTCACTCCAATCTGTTTCCCGCGTGGACTTCTCAAGGGATGGCTCAAATTGCTGGGACCGGGGGGCACAAGAATACAGTACCATTCTTCAAGTGGCGACACACTAAAATTGGACATATATGCCACTAGTCGCATGTTGAGACGCACTTCGCGTTTACAGTCCGCGTACGTGCATGCATTCCACATATCCCACTGTCGATTGGGTATATATCGCGATCCTCTCGATATTTGCAGCGTTGCAGATTTGTTGGCTGGACAACAATAAGATCAGGCACACGCATCCGGTTTTATTGTCTTCTGCGTCTTCCATCCTACTTCAACAATAACGCAAGACGGGGATTAGATCGTTTCGGCCAGTTATTGTCTTTTGTGGACTTCGCCCCCGCGATCGTGCCCATTTTAGTAACCCAGACATTTGTCTAGACAAGACAAAACAATACCAGCCTTCCCCTCCACGGCCTCGCGCCAGGAAACTCTATTAATCAATGGCCAACGCGTTTTATTACCTCTGACAAATCCCCTTTCGGATCCTGCCATTGTCCCTGCCCTGCCGGCGGTGGCACCAACATAAAGACTTCTGCTCCGCCGGATTCGCGCAACCGCTGATTGACCGTTTCTTCTTTTTGCATCTTTATCCGACGTCCTCGGCGATTCCCGCCTTTGCGCTCGCTATTGTGCTGCTTGTCTCCTGCCACTACCACCAGTACCCACCGTCAAGCAAGATGACGGGCGCGAAGAAACCGCCGCAGAAAAAGAGACACAGTAAGCATACTCTCCCGTGCCACTGCACAACGCGCCCTTACCTGTCTCCGATGCAGCCAAACCCTGCAGATATTTCCAAACTGGGAGATGCCCACAGTCGGCAGAGGGCTGTGATTTTGCGCATGTATTCAGTCTCAGACCTGCGCTGCCGAACCCGAAGCCATGTCGGTACTATCTCGCTGGAAATTGTAACAACGGTATCTGGTGCCAATATAGGCATGCGGGCGATGTCCAGCTCGAAGGTCCGTTCTCAGCTGTCCTCCAGAAATAACCGAATTCAGGCGATGAACAGATTACGAGGCGACATCTCCGATTATGGTCCAGCAGGCGCTCAATTACCCTAGTATGTCGTGATTTTTTTCGACGGTGAAATTGTCCTGATCGTACTTGTGTTGTAGAATTCGAATTGCTTGCAACATCCCCTCCGGCTGATTACACACCCTCTAGCCCCCTCAATAGGGTATACATGATGATGTCTGCACCCTGGTCTCCGTACGCGGACGTTACCAACTCACCTCGTCTTCCACCGGACTCGCCGCATGCACACCTTTACTACCCTGCCAACTCCTTGGACTCCACTGATGGTGCATCTTCGGTCTCGTCGCCAACAAGCTCTATTTCCGACGACGTTGTGATGATCACCAGCGACGAATCGTACTTCGCAGAGCCTCAATCACTCTATCGGAGCGCACCGTATGGAGACGAGTCGACGATCACCCCCTTTGGATACTCTTCCCGACCGCCGCTGACGGTGGTCCCTCCGGCGTATGGCATGGTGTATCCCGTGTATGACATCCTGAGCCCCACGCATGCGCCACCTGGTCTTTCCTCTCAGCCCCCTCGCAGTGACGCGTCCCGCCAGAAGTTGGCCAATTATAGGAGTAAGTATATGATCATCCAAATTCGACTAGAACATCTATCTAATTTCCTCTAGCCAAGCCCTGCAGGTACTATAAACCCGGAAGCGTCTGCCCCAACGGGGACTCTTGCACGTTGTGCGTATCAAATACCGTTCCCGGGCTTTGCTGATTTTTTCTCCAGTATACACGATCTCGACAAGAAACCATCAACACTGACTGTCTCCGAAGACAGTTCACCCATTAAGCTGCAGCACGATCTTCCATCAAAACCCTTGTCTGCCAAAGAAGAAAATTCAAGAAAGGGTTTCTTTCCCATCTCATGGCGCGTCATCGGCGGTGGTGTGCTTCTCAGTGGCGTGAAAGGTATGTACATCAGTACGATCTGCGCGCGGGCAAATCCTCACCAATCAAAACCAGATTCAGCTTCGCTCTCAGATGACGGGTCCGAATTCTCCGAAGACTCGCTTAGTGCATTTGACGGACGATCGGATCCTTTCTCGAAGGTCCTCGAAATTGACATCCCAGCGCACACTCCTTCCGACGTAGAATTTCCGTCCACGGAGTCTAGTTCTGATCACAGCATTACGCCGACTGGGTATTCTCGAACACGGGCATCCTCCATTCCGTCCACGCCCATGACAGCACATGTCGACATCCTTCGTGTAAGTTGTGCTATCCTCATTCCAATAACACGCGATGATTGACGTGATTTTTGAATACAGCTCTTTTTGAACGAGTCTCCTGGGGGTCTTTAGGATATCTGCTTTCATCCGGGGCTTCTTCGCTTTCGCCGCCCCGATGTTACCTCTCTTTGAGCATTCGATCTAAGCTTGTACAAGAACTGTATACTAGATCTCAACCCTATACAATCCAATATCCAAAGTGTGGGGGGGCCTTCTAAGAGCTCGGGATGGAGACGTTGATGAACTAATCGCAGTGTCCTATCCCTATCTGATAAGATGCGGTGTGAGATCTGATTAGATCTCTCTGACCTGTGTCCAGACCACACGTCAACAAATCTGCATTAAGACGCCTTCCGTCAAGCCGCGCTTGACCACGCCTTGGCGCTTGTGCACACGCAATCCCTTTGTTCCTATCTGAGCTGTGCTTTCCCTCTCTTTCTTCTCCTTCACCCGTACCCAAGCTTCATGTCTATCATCGACCTTTCGCAGCCATTATCGGACATTGTCCGGGAGGGGACCAAGAAGGCTCATGAGGAGGTTGAAGTGAGTCCTGCGGCCAGCGTGATGCTGCGCGGCGAGCTCCCAAAGGAGGAATACGTTCGTTTCCTGATGATGCTCTGGCACATATACAAGTACGCTGAGTCCTCTCTTCCTTGGCCTTGAGTAATAGTCTATCAGCACCTTCGAGAAAGGACTTGAACGCCACCAGGGTCATCCCGTACTAGAGCCCACCTATAATCCCACACTTCTGGCTCGTGCTCCCCCTCTCTCAGCCGACATCGCATACCTATTGGGTGTCCCAGAATCATCATGGAAATCCCACCGGATACATGTTATGCTGATGGCCGACCAGCCGCCAGCGCTGGCCGCCTATATTGCTCGCATACAGGAAATCACTGATTCGAGCGACCCCTCCCCGCTTCTTGCGCACGCCTATGTGCGTTACCTGGGCGACCTGAGCGGCGGGCAGACCATCCGGCGATCGCTCGCCAAGGCATACGGGCTGCAAGAGGGTGGGTCTGGGCTGTCGTTCTACTCCTTCAAGGCGCTCCACTCCTCGAAGCCGGCTACACAAGGCGACATGAAGCGTATCAAGGAATGGTTTCGGGCAGGCATGAATGCCGGAGCCGGGGACGACGTCGAAGTCAAAGGTACTAATAGATCGAAACCGTGCCTGCTCCAGCTAATGTGTTGTCCCTGCCAGAGGCCATTATGAAGGAGGCATCGCGTGTATTTGAATTCACGGGGACGATCTTTGAGGCCGTCAACCTTTCATCGAAGGAGGAGTCGAAGGTCGTCTTCGAAGAGGCGCCAGCACAGAAAACGTACTCAATTGCAAGTGTCTCGGCCGTTATCATCGCAGGTGCGCAGTACACTTTTTCTTCTCACGCCCTCTCTAGGCTCACCAAACCGTCATAGTTTGTGTGGCTCATTTCTTACTAACGATCGGAGGGTTCACGGGAGAGAAGGGTTACGAGAAGCTAATCGCCTTAGAACAGTGGCTGTCGGGTAGCTCGAAGGTGAGCACAGATTAGAGCCAACCACTACCCTCGGCTTTACAGCGTACGCGGTTACTCTGGTTTTGTATACGATTTATAATTGCATTACATCTACACTGGAGTCGCCGACTGCGGTGGCACAGCGATGCTAGTTCCCGAGTCCATTCTCGTCTTACGATCACTCGGCCTCAAGCCTCAGGCCTAGAAAACAGTGCACTATATTGTCCGATCCTGTTAATGTCTCACCCACTGTACCCCGTGTACCCCTTCCCGCCATAGTTATAGTCGGTGCCAGCACCGCCCTGATGGTGGTGCATCGGCGCACCGCCCTGCACCTGCAGCGGAAGATACGTCTGCGACTTCTGCTCAAAGAAGCCTTTCGCTCCCTTCTTGTTCTTCTTTCCCCGCCTGCAGCAGCACCTCCAAACAATCAGGCCGACGAGCAGCACAACGAACACGAGGCACCCGACGAGGATGTACGGCCAGCGGCTCAGGATCATCTCCTCGTACTTGGCCTTCTTCTCCGCCTCGGACACGGGCGAGTGCTGTTGCTGGCTTGAGGGGAGCAATGTGTACTGGCTGGAGCCCGACGTGTCGACGCCGCCGAGGCGCACCTTGACGAAGTCCGCGTGCGCAGATGCTGCGTTCGTGAGTGGCAGCAGCTGGATGTACGGGTCGACGCGGTCGGTCGATGCGTTGTCGACCCAGTCGCCGAAGTCCATCAGCGTGTAAGCGTTCCGCACTGTACATAGCGCCCGATTAGCAGTGTAGCTCAGAGACGGCGAAGACGCTTACGGAAGGTCATGCCAAGGATCATGTCGAAGTTCCCGAACAGACTAAAGGCACTTGTGATGGGCTGGAACTACACAACGACGTCAGTCCGACAAAAAGGGCGGTGTGAGGACACACGCACTGCACCGATGCAGACGTGGTTCCCGCTGCTGTCCAGGATCTTGAAGTTATCATCAACCTTGGGTAGCAAACTGGTAAGCATTAACGATCTGGAACCGCCGGCAAATGTACACACCACATCGAGGGGATGGACTGGCAAAGATGCGTTAAAATCAATAGCCAGATAGGAGATGAACGATACTGACTCGGGAATGCCTGGCCCCGAAGAAGAACGTCAAGTTGAGCTCCTGCCCGCACGGGACAGTCCACCATTCGTTCTTCGTGTCGTACACTGCGCCCTGGACACGCCCATATATGGCATCAGATAGATCGCGGGGAACCTGGCTGTAATGTTTTCAGTTGACGAGACCCCTCAAAACTGCCAAGACTGACCTAAAGGTGAAGCCGGAATCAAAGACCGCAACGAGCTGGCCGTCGGGGGCTTTAGGCACGATAGAGCTGATGCTGATGACACTGCCGTCTGGGCCAACAACAGTGTGGTCCTTGTCTGTCAGCGCTTGCCAATGTTGCTCTGTCACCTCGTCAGCAGGGGAATTATCGAAGATTACTGGGACACTCACGGTCCTCCAGAATTTTATGCACGGTCTCGACATTGAGCTTTGTTTGGCTGGTGATGTTTTCGTACCCAGTAACAGGCTCGGCGATGGTAAATTGCCCCGTTAAGGTCTGGGACGGGAGGTTATATAAGGTAAGTATTCTTGACAGGATGCTTACTTGACTTGGATCGTTCTTACGATCCAGTAAAAAGGTGATGTAGTTGGATGTAGTTTTGTTTTGCTGGAAGATGCGGTTCAGCATCGTGTCGCCAGCGGCACTGTCGATCTTGGCCTGGATCAGCGAGCCCTCATTCGGGCCCAGTCCGACGAGACCTGAATATAGATGTTGGAAGAAAAATCGCTTTAACATTGGAATGCTAACCGTTGAATGCGGAATCGGTCGAAAAGGAGCTAGCATTCGCAACAAGCACTGTTTGCGCAGCATCAGAAGATATTTGACGGCATATCTTTGCGCAGCACTGAGCACGCACAAAACGCTTGGTTGTCGACAGTGTAGTTGTCAAATTGTAGCTGAGCAGTGTGAATGTTGCCTATTGAAAAAAATCAGCACTTCCCCAGTGACCAACTGCATTGAGAACTGACCTGATGCTGAACCCACTGCGTAAGACAAAGACAGGGACTTTCCCAAATCCGTTGTGGTGGGCGCTGTCCCGGGGAAACTAACCCAAAGATCGGAGCTGTACACCTCCTGTAAATCCATGCATTTGTCCAAGATAGACATGAGCGCACCTCCCAGTGTCAAGAATAACTGGTATATTGGTCCCTCCGAGGGTGATATTACTGATATATTCTGCGTTCCCGTTGTTGGAGATGGCGACCGAACGTCGTCCTAATTTGCGCGTGCCAGTTGAGGTGCTCGTGGTCCTGACATAGAAAGGGAGTTTCACAGCGTGAACGGCGTCGAAAACAGCGAGGATAAGAGAGAGTGGTATAAGTGAGTGCATAGGTCCAATTTAAGGAGAGGCTGCGGCCACGATTGCTTCAAGGCGAACGGTCAGCGCGGTAATATGGGTCTGGAGGTCACGTGCAAGCTGTGCTGCAATTGATCCTTTGGCATTGTATTCGATCGTAACATACGCAAGTACTTGCTTGCAAGGTCCCTGCTAAGAAAAAAGTGCGGGGGTCTATCTATAGGCTAACCTTCTTGTCTTTTCCTTTTGTTTTTTTCGTCAACAGCGCCCATGAAGGACGAGGCGCCGGTTGCGCCGCTGATTTCTGATCTCAATCAGCATGCGGCCAAGGGGCCACCAGCGTTCCATCCGGCACTGCCTCCTTGTCGCCTCCTGAGATATATTTCATTGACAGCACGCCTCACGTAATTCTTTCTTTCTTCCCTCTTCAGTATGCTTTTACCTGCTTCTCTCCTTACTTTCGTCTTGCTTGGTGACTTTGCATGTGCTCTGCGTGTCAGTTTTGAGGGCCGTCGCATAGGCGCTGACCGTCGGTCTCTCGCTCGACGAAGCAGTCTCACGGGGGCCTCTCCCCTTGGCGACAATGCCGACCTAGAGTACACCACGAATATCACCGTGGTGGCGTCGCGTTTAACGTCCTCATTGACACTGGAAGGTACTCGAGTTCTTGTCCATGCAAGCGCCGTGTTCTCACCGTAATAGCTCCGACCTCTGGGTAGCTGGCTCCGTCCCCGCTGGCGTCTCCACGGGTAAAACAACCTCAATCAGCTATGCGTCTGGTGGTGCCACTGGTGGGTGTTGAAAAAATAGCACGGGGATCTGGCTGAGGACCACAACAGGGCCCGTCAAGACTGCGTCCTTGAAGTTTGCAGGATTCACCGTTCCGGATCAGGCATTCAGTGAGTCAGGCAACCAGTGCGGTCTGTGCTCTTTTTGATCTCGTTGCAGTGGAAGTGCCGCCCGACAGCGACCACCAGGTAGGGTCGGGACTGATCGGCCTGGGGCCCAGCGTTGGGTCCGTCATCTACACGGCATTTGACGCCGAGACAGAGGGAAACACCGTGCTAGACAGCATCTTTATCCAAAACATGACTACGCCCAATTACATTACCTTCCTCCTAGGTCGTTTAAATGGGCGTGAGCTCAGTTATCATTCTTTTTTTTACTGCATCTCATTCGCCTCCCTCAGACCCCACGGATGTGTTTCCCGGCGACCTCACCGTGGGCGAGATGCTTCCCAACTACACGGCTGTCGCGAACCAGCCTAAGCTGCCCGTGACCGATGTCTCAATCTCCAACAAAGGGAACCAGCATTTCCAGATTCTCCTGGACGCCAATGGCTTCATCGGGCCAGACGGGAAATCCATCCCCATCACGTCCGAGGTGAGGCAGACCTCCAACAAGAAGCAGGCGACGGTCGTCATCGACACTGGATTCTCCTTGCCCCAAGTCCCCAAGTAAGCAAGTGTCGTGCTAGGCAAACGGCGGCGTCTGATCTCGAGCAGGTCGGTATCCAATGCAATCTACAGCGGGTTCACTGGCGCAGAGTTCGTCAACGACACCGCTCTTGGGGAGATTTGGATCCTGCCCTGCGACCAGGAAGTCAACATCACACTCAAGTTTGGAGGCGTATCTTACCCGGTGCATCCTCTCGACGCTACTATGTAAGTCATTGCCGAATTATCTGTCTTTCACCTCTGATCTAGTTTCAGCGATCCGACAATCTTTGGCCTAAGCCCGCGAAAGAATTCTAAGGGAGAAAACTTATGCCTTGGTCTGGTACGTTCGGGACCGCCTCGTTGCGTTCAGCATCTCACGCCATCCATAGTTCCAGCCAGTCTCTTTCGACACAGGCTCTAGTCCCACTTACGACATCATTTTTGGCATGGCGTTCCGTGAGTCGGGCGACTTTTATAGGTGGACCCCGTACTCATCTAGGATACGTTCAGTCCGCAGCGTGTATACACTGATCAATTTCGGTGACTTCGTCTCAGGGACCACAAACAAGGCGGATCCATACATCCAATTCCTCTCCACCACAGAGGCAGCCGAAGGTACCCATTTGTCCTTCTCCCCCGTCCAAAATGGGGTCATAACGTTTGCCATCAGCACACTCTGATTTCGTCAATGTCCGCCTGAATGGCAACGACACAACCAGGACGGTATTCATGAGCAACAGCAACGACAACGGCACCTCAGATAAGAACAGGACACTCTACTACATCATCGGGGGCGCCGTCCTCGGCGCCATCTGCTCATCCTCATCGCCGCATATTTCATCCGCCGAAACAGGACCCGGCAACGCGGCGTCTACCGCCCGCTGCACCTCCCGGCGCCCGGCCAGCAAGCGTACATGGGCCAGCCGCAGATGTACCAGCCCCCGCAGCAGCCGATGTACAACCCGCCCGCGTACAGCCCCGACCGCCCGTACGACCCCCCCGCGACCACGACCACGGTGCCGTACCACAACCCATGGGAGCACCGGCAACAGTAGGCTGGCTGCGCGCTCTCGTTCCGCTCTCGCCCTCGCTGTGTTCCGTTTTATCTCTCCTAGGCGCATTTTGTTTAGCTCACACTCGTTTGTCACCGCATGAACATGGACTTGCACTGATACTTACCATCTATTACTTATTAACTCGCACGACTCACCCACTCGCATCATTCAAGTTGTCAATACATGGACATGTCTGCTCAGGCTTCATGCGGGACGTATCGGTTATGTTTATTGCGCTCGATGCGCTGTTCTTTATCTGTCAAGCTGTTGTTCCTTTTGTGTTGCTCCGGGCATATGACCATTTATGTGCGCCAATTCGGATTCCAGAACGCGGTGATCTTGAGCCGCTAACGTTGTTAGGATGAGTAGGCGCTAGCGCTATCGCCAGGTCTGACGTAGCTTGGAGTTGTAGTTGATCACGCGGCTTCTTCGCCTACATCTGACATTCAACTCGGAGACAGTGCCCGACTCGCAGTATGTCTCGCTTGGGCCTAATTGCCCTGATAAGGAAATTGTGTTACCGTAAACATCAGGCTCGCTGGGGTTAGGGTTTCTACACCTGACATCCGGTAAACAGGAACCTGCGACTGCTCGTCTCATCTGATCCGCATGTATCGTGACGCAGGTGGCGGAGGACCCGGAATCGCCGATACACGTTGGCTGTGGTTGGCACACCTCTCTGGCTGCTACGTAGGTTTCGGTGGTGCGCTGCGAATGTAACCTAGAAAAGACTGGAAATCAAGAGGAAAAAAACCTGCCCTGTTCAAATATCTCTGGAAACTGCACTGCCGACTTGTAAAAGGCTATCTCGGGTTGTCACTCAGTCTTCTAAGATTCAAATTGTGATGCCACCAGATGTTGGCATGACACGCTCCGTGGATCCAAGGATAGATGGCTTTCCTACCAGTGGTCCGTGGTGCCGAGCGAAGTGGCAGCGCGCAGGATCAACACCGGCTTGTCAAGCGGCGACCGCCTTCCTTCTGGACCCTCCATGTACCCTCCAGAGGGCCACGACACGCTCGCCCCTGCGAGGCTTTCAGTATCGGACGACGGGCCATCCAGGATGTCGCAGACCAAGGACGAGCTTATAACCGTGGACGACGTCATGGAGGTTCCGGACGGCGGAACCAAAGCCTGGCTCACAGTTGTAGGAGCGTAAGTGGCCCTGCCCCCAGGTGCGCGAACCTGCACTGACACCACTTTCGCAGCTGGTTTGTCCTTTTCAGCACGTTTGGGTCGGTTCTTGGCTTCTTGCTCCAAGACGGTGTTGCTAACTCGATGCAGGTACCTGTACTCCTTCGGTGTCTACGAAGGTGCGCATCTGGCCCAATCGCGCCGGCGTACACCTCACCCGCTGTTCCACAGACTACTACGCCGCGAATACTTGCTAAGTCACAGCCCGAGCAGCATTTCGTACGCCGGATTGACTATGTCCGGTGATGCCGCCCTAACACGGTGTCGCGCGCAGATGGATAGGCAGTTTCCAGCTGATGATGCCGTTCATCGTCGGAGTAATTTCTGGGAAACTCTTCGACGACGGAAAGTTTTACCTCGTGGAGATTTCTGGAAGTGTTATATTCGTCTTCTCGTATGTTGTTTGCTCTTGCATCTGACCATGTATTGACGCGCACACGCGCCCCCCAGCGTTTCATGCTTTCCCTTGCAAAGCCGAACCAGTACTACCAGGTGCGGATTTTCGATCCCGTTTCAGAGTCTTGTTGACAGAATATCTATTCAGATCTTCCTGAGGTTGGTCATTCTCACCGCCGGTCAACTGGCGTACTGAATCTATTTGCAGCCAGGGGGTTGGTATGGGCATCGGCCTCGGCCTAACTTTTGTGCCGACAGTTAGCATCAACACCCACCACTTCAAACGGCGGCGAGGTCTTGCTGCAGGCATCGGGCTCAGTGGGAGCTCAGTAGGTGCCACGATCTTTCCGATCAGTAAGTGATTCGCTGGCCGTTGCTCTGCACTTTTTTTAATTATGCCTCTCAGTGATTAAGTAATTAATTTACCCCGAGTATCCATGTGACGTCTGATGTGTTTGCTGATCAGTCATTTGATCCCTAAAATCGGTTTTGCAAGTACTGTCCGTGCTACAGGATACATTGTTTTGGGATGCCTCATCATCGGAAACTCCCTGATGCGCACCAGGCTTCCACCACGGAGGAAACGACCCGACGCCGTCGAGCCCCCCAGTATCAAGACTTTTTTCACGGACGCGGCTTATATGTGGGCGGTCCTTGGGTACGTCGATGGCGTCTGGGCTAAACCGGATGCATTCTCAGTATCTTTGCGATATTTTCAGTGCCTTGATCAGCACCCTGGGCTTCTATTTCCCGGGTACGCACGTCGTCATGTGAACCATATATCCCGATCTCATGTTGCGCAGTTATTTACATCCAGCTGTTTGCCGTTCAGCATTCCGTAGACCCGAATCTCGCTTTCTATTCGGTGAGCACGCCTCCGCGTGGACTTTTCGTTTTTTGTTGACGATGAAGTGCTTTAGATCGCGATTCTCAATGGTGCCAGTGCATTTGGGCGTGTTGTGGGCAATCATCTTGCTGACGTATACGGGCCTTACAATATCCAAGTCCCATGCGGTGTGCTTACAGGCGCTGTAATATTGGCTGTATTGGGGATGTATGGCCCACTCCGTCTAATATCCGGATACCACGCTGATTTTAGCTCACGCTCAGACACAACGGCCCGTCGTTAATCGTTGTCAGCATACTGTACGGAGCACTATCCGGGGCGTGTCAGTAGTGGTGTACTCTCCGAGGTTATCCCTTCTGAAAAACTCGCAGGGCTATCACTCGCGTTTTCAATCCTCGCTGCTTTGGCTCGAAGCCAGGATGAGGTTGGGTGAGCGTCCTGCTACCATCAGAATGTTCATAGATCTCAACTCTCCTTGGTCCTAGCGCTCGAATAGGTCTTGCTCTCGCATTGAGCAGCTTCGGGTCCCTCGGCTCTGCTCCTATTCAAGGCGCTCTTCTCACTCATAGATTCCTGTGGACTCGGCCCATAGTTTTCTCCGGGGTCAGTGCTTATTTATGGGGCCATCACGACGGCTAACACCTATATATGGTGCAGGTGGCGATGTTTGTGGGCGGCGCTTGCTTCGCAGTAACCAGGATGATGCAGGCCAAACGACTTTCCTCCCAAAGGGTCTGACCCTTCGCCTACGCTCGTCGGACGTCCTTTATCATTATAGCCTATTATAATCGATAACAAAAACCCCGCGTAAAGCCGATCTGAAGGAGTTGAAAGGACCATCCGCGGGATGATTTCTTGAAATGAGGTCCATAGACTCAACAATTCCTTCGGCTGGCCCAGGATATTCACGATGTAACATAAATTATTGTAATGAACAAAACTGAATTCATGACCATGAAGCCTCCCAAATGACCATTTGCAAAGCCTCGCCACGCGCTCCCGATTTTCTTTGAATTTTGATGGCTAGTATTTGTGTCTATTACAAAATCCGGATATCGCCTTCAACCATGCCTCCCGCCGTCGACTACCATTGTCCTTGTCTTTCCCATTCCAACGTGCCCCCGCCCCCTCATCTGCCGTCTTCGTCGCACAGCTTTCACCCTCTTCATGCCCTCTTCTTCTGTGAGGAATGCGATGCTGTTCGATGCAACCGATGTGTCTCGGTCGAAGTCAGCGGTTATTATTGTCCAAACTGTCTCTTTGAAGTTCCGAGCGCCAGCGTCCGCGCAGAGAAGAACAGGTCACTGATGGCTTTGACTGCCGCGTCGTTTCGACTTACAAAGTCAATTCTGTTCCAGATGCGCACGGAATTGCTTTATGTGTCCAAATTGTCGGAATACTCTATCAGTGGTACCCTCTGATCCTCCAGACCCCGGCGACGGCAGGATAGCAGTTCCAATCAGCACAATTGGTGAACCTCCCTTCTTTCTGTACTGCAACCATTGCAGGTGGGACTCTGCCGAAGTTGGTATCACATTCGAGAAACCAACCGGTCTTGCTGGTACGTTCATCGCACTAGCGTATCTTTCCATCTAATAAATGGATTAGCCCAGCTGCAGAAATTTGAGGACTCTGCTCCGGAATCGCTGGAATTTGAGCGGCTGAAGGAACATTTTGAACCCGTCATACGTGCATCATCGCTTTCCTCTTCTACTTCAAACGCTCCTGCCCACCCCAGCAGCGCAGCGCACTCACATCATGTTCGCACCAATTCTATCACAGCCGCTGCCTCTGCCGCCCTTGCGCGTGACATCCCTGGGGTCAGCAAGTATAACCCCCTTGCGCGTAGTGGAAGGGGAGGATCGAACCGGGATAAGACGACGAACAAGGACGAGATGCCCGAGTATCGAAGCCGCGTGGATATCGCATCGGCAAGTGGGATGGGGACCGGAGGCGGCGAATCAGATGTCGAATACATGAGGCATCTCGAGAACGTGAGCGAAGTAGCAAACTTGGAGCAGCGATGGGTGAATAGTTGGGCGAGTTCGTTGCGGACCGAGTGAGTGCTCTGATTCATTCAGGCTGCGCGGCCTTTCACGTCTCCAACAGGGACCTCAAGCCTCTACGGATACCGCTTCACTCCAAACGGTCCAAGCGGTGTCCGGCCTGCGCACATATTCTGATCAAGCCTGAGCAGAAGGCACAATCTGTGCGATACAAGATCAAGCTTGTCGCGGCCAACTACCTTCCCGCTATAACCGCTGCTCTCCCTCATCAGCAAGATGCCGCCAACGCTGACACTGCAAAACGCACTCTCGGCAAGTCGACATCGGCCGCGGTGGACGACGACCGGGGTGCAGTGGGCGGTATGCTTGCGGGAAAAACGTATCCCTTCCACCTCGCCCTCACCAATCCATTGTACGATCCCATTCAGGTTCGGCTGACCGTCCAGCGGGTACATGCCCCTGCTGCGGCGTCGTCGTCGTCGTCTGGCCGCGCTTCTCCCGAAAAGACGCGTCGGCCACCATTCGCGGTGTCATTACCTTCAGCTTCGTTTCCCATTGCTGCGTTTGCAGAGGCATGGGAATACGAGGATGACGAGGATGACGATATGTTCGGCCTCGATGACGACGATGAGTTTGGGATTGCAAGCAGAGTTGCTGGCAGGGACAAGGACAATCGGGGGAAGATGAAGATGGTGGGTGTTCTGGAGAAAAAGGCGAACATGACCGTCGTGGGCGGCGAGGTTGTCATTGGTAAAGAAGCCAGAGGCGATGTCAAGGTACGATTCTGAGACTGTTTAGAAGCACGCTCATGATCTTCCAGTTTAACATGCTCGTCTCGTATACTTATCGGTCAGACGATCCGGCGCCATCCGACTCAAATGACGCAGAAGGTGTTACATCCAAGGCATCTGCTGCAAAACCACCGGAGACAAAGACGTTCGCGTTCTACACTGTGGTGGATCTAGGTCCCATCATTCCGAAGGAAGAACCGAGGGTCGAGTCAGACTTCTGAGCATGATAATTTGTTGTGGGCAGATTCCTGCCCAGAAATTTCACTGATCTCCCGTTGGGCTGATTATCGCGCCAGTTTGCGAGTCGTACATATGTATGCCATACCAGTGCGCCGAACTTGGCACTGAATACAATCGCACACTTACTCCGCGATTGATTTCCAGACCTATTACTCTGTCTTCTTAAGATAGCGCGTGGCTTTTGGCAGTATCTATCACAGTTATCACAGTTCCATCATCCTTCTGGTGTCTCGCGTACCCATGGGTTCATTCTTCATTCGAAGAAGTATACCGTCAATAGAGTGAACACTGATTTTAGATGTCCCTTGAACGAAGACCATGTGGAATCAGACAATTATGACTTTGAAGCCGGCGCCTCACCGCAACCTCATCGCTGAAGTCAGCTTTTCACCGACTTTCAGCAGGAAGAATCGATTCCCTTCCTCAAACACCGATGCTTCAAGTTTCAGATTTCTAGTAGAACTGGCTATATGGATGGTCCTCTTGGACCCACTTTTATACTGACCAAAAGGTTGGTTACGAGCCGAAATCAGCTTTGAACTTGTACTGTGAATAATTATGGCCCATGGTATATAAGAACTTGAAGAACAGAGTCAAGAGCATCAGCCATTTGACAAATCCATTGCGGAGTTTTTTGAGTTTTTTGGGGTTGTTAGGTTTTTTTCCAAAATGAAACTGGTCTGAAATGTGAGATCCTCCATAGTGCAATGATGGAAAAAAAAACTTTTTTTGGAGGTTTTCAAAAATGTCGGCCAAGTTGCGAAGTTGTCAGGTTGCGAGGTTATTTGGCGGGGTTTTGAGATTTGGCACTGTGTTTTGAGGTTTTTTGGGGTTCGACAACCCCAAAAAACCCCAAAACGGATTTGTCAAAAGTCTGATAGAGGGACAAACACACAGTAACAACCCGATCTGTTGTCGAAAATTTATGGGGATCGCCTTTCGACAACAAAAAACCGGCTTTCAACTGATGATGAAATTCA
Organism: Mycena sp. CBHHK59/15; assembly: GCA_029204085.1. Taxonomy (NCBI): domain Eukaryota; kingdom Fungi; phylum Basidiomycota; class Agaricomycetes; order Agaricales; family Mycenaceae; genus Mycena; species Mycena sp. CBHHK59/15. Next base: position 29,766 of record JARGXW010000792.1, read on the forward strand.
AGACTTCTCCAAAAAAATTAAAATTAAAATTAAAGACTTCTGAATTTGGACGATCAGGTTGTTACTGTGTGTTTGTCCCTCTCTTGACTCTGTTCTTCAAGTTCTTATATACCATGCCATTTAAACAGTTCTGCGGCTCCTTAAATTTCGTCCTTCGCCACTTTCGAGGTCTGGGCCTCTTGACTACACGATTGAAGAACGTTTGAAAAATGTCCGACACTGCATCACTGGAACATCCGAAATGTCCGACATCGGTTGTAGGTTCGAGTCATTTCTTTGTGCTGACTGAGCGGATGCCTTACTAATGGTATACGTTTTGTATAGTTGTGACCGGAAATGCCCTGACTCACACGGAGCTAAAGGAACTGCGAAGGACACATACAGGTCCCATATATGTCTATGACATATATAGCAAGTTGCCGCCACGAACTTGCAACCCCACATCCTTGGAACCGCCATGGAATCTAATTCCGAGTCAGACATCTACGCGTGCTTGCCGCAATATTCTCCTTCTCACCCTTCGCCGTGTTACTCTCTGTATCCTGCATGCGATGAGACCAGGTTGGACCTAACCCCCCACGCAGGGACACGCCCGCTCCCCACCGACGTCTTCACAAAAGCTTATGGTTCCGCAACGGTAGTACTACTCGACCAGGAACCCAATGCGCAGGTTCCGACGTACGGCAGGCAAGGGTCAGTCCGGGGTACACTGATATTGAAAGAAGATACACTCAATGTCTCCGAAATTGTCGTAAAGGTAGACGCCCGCCTTCTCGAACATGCCAACAAGCTAAATATGTTTTATCTAGCTTGAAGGGCGACTGGATATAACCACAACAGATGCAGGCGCAATGTCCATCAAAGCTTTCAAGGATACTCACACACTTTGGCCGCCCAACTCCGAGTCGTCCTCGATGTGCCCAACAACGATTGACTTTTCCTGTCTATTTCCTGCCGCCTTTCGACATACGGGTCAAGAATACCCACTGCCGCCGTCGTATATCGCACGATTTGCGGGGTTTCCTGCCCTATTCGCAAAAATTACCTACAGCCTAATAATTCTAATCAAAGTGCGGCGTTTAGGATTCATGTCGAAAACCAAATGGTGCGCGATGATGCATTATTTATCGGACAGTATTTTGAACACTGACTCGTATTTAGTATCTACGTGGTCTTGGATTATAATCCGCGGATGTCCCCACCTCGCGGAATATCCCTGACTCAGTCCTTTCTTGCCGAGGTAAAGGCGATGCCGGAAGAATGGCATCAATTCTTGTTCAACATGAAGACGCGGTCTTCGTCAACCTTGGCTCCCATTCAAGGTCAAGTGAGTAAAAGCGGTACTCATCGCTGGAACCTCGTCGATACTCAGATATGGATAGATGTTCATTCCATCCGTTAGAGTATTCGGACTCTCGGATACCATCCCACTGCATGTGCAACTGTCGGGTCCCGTTTCGTCGTTGCGGGAACTCATCCCTCCTCCTACGCAAAATCACGATGCGGCAACTACTGTCAATTGTTTCAACAGCTTGCATCTAAAGCCTGCAGTGCGTGTATACATGAACCGAATGGTTTCTTTTGAATATCGAGGGAAGCTGGTGTGGAGGGTCAGCAGAATAGGTGAAGGGCGTGCCTTGCCCCTGCCTCCGGTGATGGATTATGACTGCGACTTCCGTGATACCAACGCTTGCGGCCGGTGCGACTCGCATGTCGAAGATCTAGACTGGCGCGCCGAAGTGAAGTGCAACCCAGACGTTACCGTCGGTGGATTTAGTGTCATAGGCCTCGTTGTAAAGGTCAGGTGGATCTCGAAAAAGTGCAACGCGAGAGTGCTGAGCCATATAAACAGGACTTCATTGTCTTAGAATTGGCTCCGCCAAATCCAATTTCCTCGCCTCTTATGACTGTGCAGCATGCCGTTCCGATTCGTCTTGTCACGGAGAGTTTCGTTCCGCCTAGTTGAATGATCGACCAATTCCATCGGATCCACTCAACTAGATCCGATGGATTCCCCCTCGGCCAGGACTTAGTTCACCGCTCAGCCTATTAGAAGACTTTCCTTCCAGTTTGAGATCAGACGGCAACGAAACTGTGAGGAGGAATAACTGAAGGATGTTGCAATTGTTCAATTTGTACTTGAAGTTGCTGTCATGCACGGAAAGTTGGGAGTCGCTCCACGAATAATTCGTCGTTGACGCGGGTGCGTTTTCTCGTCATGTGGAATAAAGATTTTGTACGTCGTGTAGCAGCAGGAATTGAAAAAGTCCGGCCCGATGTTCCGACATCCAAATGTATTTTTAGCGAACTGCTATCAGTCAAGTCAGCATGATTGCTGATCACACCATGGCGACTTTTCGCGACTTTCTGAACCATAACGTAGACTCGGATCCAGTCTCTACGTTGAGCAACAAGATAGAGTAGTATGACTAAAAAAGAATAAAGGCGATCGGATGAAAACTGACCCAAAAAAAAAAAAGCGGGAGACTGGGAGAACTTAGTACGCAAAATGGTCAATAGAATCGGCACGTGACAATAAAACTGACTTAAAAAGATTTCGATGTTCGGGATTTTCAGCCTCGGCCGATTAGGCTTTGGAGTCGTAGAAAAGGTGTGGATACGTTTATATGTATTCCTTGTCTCTTTGGAAACAGTCAAAACTCAGTTTTCATTGCACAGTGAATAAGACAGTCTTATTTTGGTATTTTGATATACGGCCATCCGCCGGCCAGCCTGGATTACTGGAGGTCAGTTACATGAGGGAATAGCAACTAAACATGTTTTTGAGTTTCCGGAACACATCAACTCATTATCCGCCTCCATATACACTGACCAACCTCATATTTTGTGACAAAAATATCTCCATGTTGTATACCTGTTCAAGGGTGGGTATGGTTGCTGCTGAGGAAGATAATCACAACTAAGGGTGCTTAAATCATCCATACCAATTTGTGCGACTCTGAAATGCACTGAGCAAGAGCAATAGAAGAGATGAATTACAGTCATAGGGGTTGATGGTGGCAGTGCCATTCGGTCCGGCTGCCGACCCTGAACTATTCTCTTCTTTGCGACATAGCAAAGGAAATTTGGGACAATGTGAGCGCAGGGACCCTTTTCTCAAATACTTCTGTGACTTTCCTCTTACTCAGAATCTCATTTGGGAACGGTCAAAATTCCTAACGTCGAAAATTTTCTAAGTCAGTTTTATTGTCACGTGCCATTTCTAATGGCACTTTCCCCTACTAAGTTCTCCCAGTCCCTACGTTCGAGTAACCTTTATATTTTTCTTTCTTTTTCAGTTTGCTCCGATTGGCCTCAAATAACTTCCACACTACTACTGTGTCTTGTTACTCAACGTAGGGACTGGTTACGAGTCTAACCATAACGGCGGCGGCGGCCCTTCCGCCGTATTGCCGCTCCTGTGACCCGGGATTCCGCTGCGCTGCGACTCATGGCTCAGGTAGTACCCGGAGCCCATCCTACACGTCAGAGCCCCCTTTTCAGGGTTTTCGTCGCGGACCGGAGTATACACCAAAGAAAACGGGCGAATCACTTGGATTTTAAAGGAGCAGGCAGAACACTGTCTTGCTCCGACGTACGCTCCAAATGACCTCGTTACTGGAATAATCAGGATAAAGGCAAGCGAAAGTGTAACGGAGGTTGTACTAAAGGTCTGGAATATGGTGGATTTCCCTTACAGTACTGAACAACTTGTCTCGACGCTGCCCCAGCTGTTTCGCCGCCTGGATCTGGCCGTTTCCGATGGGGGTCATCAGCTTGAGCTTTTGAACGACAGCTATACGGTCTGGAGTGACAATATATATGCGATTTCTATGCCCTGCTGAAATCCCTTTCTCTTTCATCTCCCCTTCGACCTTCACTGATGCTCACGCTATGACGACATGGCCTCTTCCCCCTCACTTCGGATAGCACCCGCTGAGAAACCTTTCCTATATGTGAAATGTGTTTATATCATATCTGTCCTTGCCAGCGCAGCCCTGCATCCTCGGTTTTCGTTCTGCAGAGGTGAGAAAAGTACTTTTTCTGCACGATCTTCCTGATCCAGCGACCTGATCTTCTCGCCATTTCCGACCATCGTCCGTGTATCAGTCTAAGCGTCACGGTCAATTCAGACCGTCTGCTTCACCCCCTCGACCAATAATGCCGGATCCGGATTTCTTTCCACTGTTATATAAATCCGCGCCAGACGAATGGTACCAGATTCTAGATCAAGTTGAACAAAGCACTGGAAGATCCACTGTAATGCATGTCCTATTTCTATCTGCGCGTGCATCCGGCATCCGCTTCTGTTACTAATTTATCATCAAAGCTGTTTATACCTTTCGCACAGATCTACGGCTGGTCGGATACCATTCCATTCCATGTGCAGATAACTGGGCGAGCGACGATACTGCGGGAACTTCTGCTCCCTCCGCCTCAGTCTTCATCTTTGAATCTAGTTGTCCCTATCCGCGTCTACCTCACGCGCCAACTGTCTCTCCATGTGCGAGGCCGAAGCTATCACCGAGTTATCGAAATCGGCGAGGGAGTATTGTCTATGCTCCCGCAGCCAATTTCATACGTCGGATTCGATGCGCATGAGGCAAGCATAGACTGGTCCGACACGATCAAGTGACCGCTGGTGAATTCGATGCCGGCTCTATTTCTGCAAAAGTCAGCGATATCTCCTACCATAGATAATTCATACAACTGCGCCTAATAGGATTATATTATGGTCTCGATTCCCGCTTGGGATGTGGATTACAAGCATTGAATACAGTTGTGACGGGCACTTGGATGGATGACGCAGGACCAGGGGATCAGGTTTGATACAGTTCATCATCTTCCATCTCTCTTTATAAAATTAAGTGTCTCCCCGAAGCCTTTTTATTTATTTATTTTAATCTCAGCCATCCGCTTCAATTTGTTATGAACAAAGAGGGTGCCAGACCGGTGCCAGACCGCTTCGCGGTCTGGCAGCCGCTTGTTATAATAAACATTTACTCTATCTGCAAACTTTCATTGCAAGAGTTCACAATTCAGATGGAGAAGACTGGATGGTGGAAAGAAAGATCATGATTTAATATACATGTGAGATTTGGACTAATCAGACGGCTTGTATAACGGAACCCTGAGGCGCGAAGTCAGAGGATACATGATCTCCGGATGAACCAACGTACAACTAGACTGAAGACTGGGGCTCATCGTGGATGCTGGCTTCTCCTTGAAGGATTTTTTCACCTTGTTCTTTCAACTCGGGCTAGTATAAACCGCTCAGCCATGTGTCGTTGTAAGGCAAACAGAACTTGATTGACCTTCCCCAACAGCTAGATTCCGTTTCATGATTAGTTGCCCTTGCACATACCGGGGAAAGCACTTACAGTGCCGCGGGTTTTCTGATGAAATTGGTGTTTACTTTAGAGAATTATTGCAGTCATTAACGCGCCCTCACGAACCTTGGCCACACCTGCGCTAGGTCAGCCGGAGTTCAACAGCCGTTTACAACGCTGCGTACCTATAACGCGTTCCTTGAATGGGACAATGGGCGGCGGCCCCGCCTCTTGTGTCGGCGTAGTCCCAGAGGCATCTATATTTGGGCCTGTTGATATAAATGACCTGTCAGATTTTCCAGACAGGAAACTCAAGTTGTCTGCCATACCCTGTGCTTGTACTGGTACGTGCTGAGCGCCAGCCATTGTGGCAGGCTCCTCCGGGCGGATATTTTTGGTCTCGTTGGTTGAAGACATCGTTAGGATAGAACTTAGAAGGTGGCGATGGTGGAGGAGCAAGTGATGCTTAAATACTATGAAGGACGGTGACGCCACTGCAGTGACTCCATGACGTCATTTTGGGGATAGGGGGTTCATGCCCAGATTGATATCCGTGGTCAGCAAAGGGCCTCTCTAGGCCGTAGTACCACCATTTTATCTTTCAAGTTATCTAACGGATGGAAGTAGTGTGGAGCAAATTTGGACGAAGCTATGGAAACTAAGACCGTCTTCACCCTGCTCGATACAGTACAACCCTGTGGTTTGAAAAAAGTATTAGAGGATAAGTGTCAGACAGGCGACACCCCCTTCCTTGACGAAGTATAACGAAGATACAATCTTTCAGTTACGACCCTGACGTTGCGATGCTCTGGACCACGATATAAATACAACCAGAGCACCTCATTCAGAGATACTAAGTACACAATGCTCTGACAATCCGAATACACGTCCGTATCAAGTAGCGTCCATTCGCACCGCTTCCCAAACTCAAAATCACTCAGTTCGTAGTCGCATTCGTGAACTCCGTGACCGCAAAGCCAACCTGGCTGTTCGTGGTGTCGAACACCGAGTAGAAGCGCTGCAGGAAGCCGAACCCGTCTATTCGCGGTCATAGGTAAGTAGCCACCATCGTCGAAACGAAGTAATGACGACGCACCAATGAAGTCGAGCCCAGATCCACTGTTGCTACCCAAGTCCGCCGTGATGAGGTAGATCTGGCCCTTGTCACCGCCGAGCGTGGAGTTCAGCGAGCGTGGCCAGATCTGCGCGTTTGGGGTGAGCTCGAGGGTTTGCTGTAGAACAGATTCAGAGGCGAGTCAGCGCGTCGAACGAAAACGGGGGTAGGTAGATTCAGCCCACCGAGCCGATCTGGAAGAACAAGCTCTGCATCTGATCGAACTGCTTGTCGGTGACGGTGAGCAGCCCCGTCGCGCTGGCTCAGAGTTCAGTATTGTTCTGAGATGAACTTTGAAAGCAATTTTGGCTGAAGCACCTGTCAGCAGTTGCACCAGTCGCTTGCTGGTACGCCTGGAAGGCATCCGTCGCAAGCAGCAGCAGCGTTGTGCCCGTATCGACCTGAGATATCATTCATGAGTAGATGCCCGCGCAGGGTAATAGGTACTCACAATGCCAGCAGTGAGGCTCAAGATCGTGGTGTCCGTCCCGTAGCTGAGGAGTCGTGGATAAGCGCCAAAATAGTATCATACCACGGTTGAATCTCTTACGTCACGGTCTGATCAATTCCCCAGTACCTATAAGTAGCACCAGGTAAACTCAACATTGCAGAAATCACATTGGATTGAAATGGAAACGCACTTGCTGGCCGGCGACGTCTGCGTGATTGGAACGTACGAAATGTCCCCGGTGAACTTGGACGCGTCCGTGCCGCCGAACATGAGTTCGCCGTTGGCGGCGCTGGTCGATGACGTCGTGGGGACATACGAAATGCCGATAGACTCTACGGGGACGGTGCCTTGCTTGAACAGGTTGTCAGTGACGGTCGGAACGCTCGTGGTCGAGCCGACTGTGCCGCTGGTCAGATCTACCGGGCCGATGCTGTGCGACAGCGACAGAAGGGTCAAGCGACGTTGATTTGCAAGGAAGGAGCAACTAAAACGGACCCGAGGATTCCGTCGACGTCGTTGAAGCCGGTGGCTTTGGAAGCGACGCCGATGGACTGGTTTTGAATTACAATACCAGTTCCGAGGGTTACTTGGTCGGTGTCTTTTTATTTTGTAAGCCAAGACGGTCGGATGAGCGCCAGGAACGGAAACCATACATTCGGTCCCGCTGAACTGAGAACAGTATTGATTCAAGCTGTGGACATAGAACAAAGGTTATTCTTACCGATCCTGAACCGTAACTAACATTCTATGAGCAAACCCGTTAAGAAAACACTCTGCACGAGTATACAGGTGCGTACGACTGTCTTGCGGGTATCCTGTGACACGAACATGAACACTAGATTGAATCACCAAGAGCCGAATTTATTACGAACCGTGCTGGTTGATGTGGGCGTGTATTTCTTGTCCGCACCAATCCAAGTGTTGGAACTCCCTGAGGACAGCCCCATCAGTTCAAGTACCTGTCAGCGGGGCCGGTGATGATACGAACCGGTATCAATGAGGAGGGTGTACTCTGTAGCGGGCGTTCCGACACCAACACTCATGGTGTAGGTAACAGCTGCGCACAACTATGAGCAACACGCAATTAAAATAATTTGTCAACGCGAACCTGCGTCCGTGACATCGATGGATTGGGCGCCCGCCGCTGCTGAGCCTTGAGGATCAGCCGTCGCGTCGCCCTCGCGCGATGGACTGGTGAGATGATGGCGTTGGTGATGATGAGGCTTGTGCCTGGCGTGAAAGGCTATGGGGCCGTGAGGGTGGAGGCCCGCCAGCAGCTTCCGGGCACGCGCCTGGTCGGCAGCGAGGATGTTCTTTGCGCCATGGGCGACGCGGGTCGTGAATGGGAGGGATTTGATGACGAAGTGGGGCATGATGGATTCTGGTCGTTAAAATGTTTGGTCAATGGAAAGCGCAGGAGAGAAAGAGACGGGGAGCACGATCTCCACAGAGACAGACCTTTATACGTTCTATCAGCGACAACGTAACACCGCAAGCTTCATCATCAGGGTGACTCCTCCGACGTCATCCGCAGATCGAAGAACGAAATCAGAACAAAAGACCGCCAATTTTGGCAGGGACCTTGTGTTCAGCAGCGACCGGGCGCTCAAAGCGTTAAATTAGACCGCACGGTGCCCAACGACAGCAAGAATAGGCGTTGTCGCTTGATTGTGCCGAGTAATGGACTGATCACATCAAGTTGGGGCGCAGTCAGTGTGTGAGCGTGGAGGCACATATCCAGGCAACCAAGAAGTTCTGGTATTGGTTGCGGCCCGAGAGTTCGCACTTTTGCCTCCACCGTGACGTCGAGAGGATGAAATTAACCGACCGCTGCGCTGCACACGAAGAAAATGTCGTCACCAGCACCAGCCTCGAGGTGAGAGTTATATTTAGATTATCTAAATCTTGTGGTGATAGCATTGTTTGGCTCGGGGGCTCTTGAACATCATCGGTTCATGACAGAGAACGACGGCCTTAATGAACGCCGACTCAGAAGCCCATCAGATTTCACTATTCATCGCGGTCGGCGGGGCGGACCGGGGCTGGAATAATATAAGTATGGTGCACGTTCGTGACGTTCATCTTCCATTCCATGTCACCTGCCGGTGAGAAAGATACTGCAGTACAGCCACACTGAACGACACTGCATTTCAGACGTCAGAGGGCTCGGAACTGATGAAAACCTTGACTGCATAATACAGCAAAAAGAAATCGCCTGGAGTCTCTCTCTCTTTCTAAATTACGATTGCACGCCTAGACTCTGCAGGAACGAGTTGCCGGACCGTTTTGAAGTCCGGAATCCTCTTGCCAGTGATGAAGCATCTTTAGACAGATGCTTCAACGACCAGACACTTGGACAATTTTAAAATAAACAGTAAATACGAAAATCAGATTTAATCATGCACCCCTTCTCTGACACACCGATAGGGGATATCATTTATACATGGAGTTAGAAGAGAAAAGGTAAAAAGAAAGGTAAAAAGCCGAAATCGCGTCCTAGTAGTCAGATGGGGATATAGTCAACTTGGCGGGCGCTAAGCGCATCAGTGGCGGTACGGTTACGCAAATCACAGCCTTGAAGCCGTGACAAAAAAGTGCGCTTGTCCCTTGCTTCCGAATAAATGAGAGGGCAAGGATATAAAAGTGCGTATGACAGCACATATCCTGGGAGAGTGGTTACCAAGCATCAAACAATATTCTCCCGACTTGAAGAAGCTGAAATATCAACTACTGTATCTTAACAGCAATTCGAGTTCGAGACTACAGGCGAAAAATATGCCTCCTATACCTGCAGGATTTTTTGGTAGCCACTTCTTGAACGTTTGAACCTCGATGCGCGTAAATATGACCTCGGTTGTCCTCTTACTTACAGGTTTGTGGTCAGTAAACTCTGATCCAACCCCGATCGGTCAACTCCGAGGCGGCCTGGTCGGCCCGGACGTGTGACGTGATCCCGTCACAGTCATCCATTGCCCAGAACCGCTTTGCCACAACGAAGCTAGAACCTACAAGGCGCACAGAATCATGATGGCCCTTGAGTCGAGCCCCGAGGCTCCCCCCACCCGCGATCCGATGTATTATATCTCCGACGGCAACACGGTTCTTCAAGTCGAAAACACCCTGTTCAAGGTACCTCTTCTACCGCAGGCTCAGTCAGATTTAACCCTTCCGTCTACAGGTTCATCGCTCTATGCTCATCAAGGACAAATCTACTTTCGATAGCATGTTCTCTCTCGACGCGTATACACAGAATACTGAAGATGTCGCCGTACTGCCGAATTGTGAGGGTGAAAGCGACGAGAACCCGATTCGCTTGCACGGGGATAAGGCAGAAGAGTTCAGCGCGCTTATGTGGTCCCTTTACAGCCTGTGCGTACCCTTCGACGAATCAATGTTTCTATCTCATCATATTCAAGACCAGCTGAGGTGGCGCTTTCGATGTCCGTCCAGGCCAACGATCTGCAGCTCATACATCTTGCGCGGATCGCCCACAAGTACCAGTTCAGGTCCACCGAACTGTGGGCCCTCTCCGCACTGACGACGTACCATTCCAATACGACTGGCTCCCCGTCGGTGCAGAACCTCGTGCAAATCACGGAACTGTCCATCCTGTGCGATTGCAAGCCTCTCCTCGGTGCTGCTGTCGCCAAGTGGAAGCGCCTGCTCGGCGAAGGCAGAGCCGTCGCTATCGCCATTGGCGTCGCAGAGCGGCTGAATCTGCGCTCGCTTCTCGGGCTGGCGTACTATTCTATGATGCTCAAAGGGAGAGAGGTCTGGGACTCCGATCCGCAACTCAACGCCCGCCAGCGGATTCGGCTCCTATCCGGGCACTACAATCTGATCAAGCTTTGCGAGGAGCTTCCGTCCACGCCCCCGCGGCTCACGCACGACCACTCCTGCGTGCGCAAGGGGAAGTGCAAGAACGCGTTCGCGGCCTTTTGGAAGCTCATCCTGACGACCAAGGATGGGGGGCTCGTGGGCCAGGTCATCAAGCTCCAGAGCGCCGATCTCCTGGCGAAGGTGATGCTCGCGGAGAGCATCATACGTGCGTTCGCTGAGGGCAATATACCGTCGGGCGAGCTCTTTGAATCGTCGGGGGAGATGCACGAGAAATGCCTGCAAATCGCGTTGCATGCCGCTCAGGACAAAGTGAGGGATGTGCAGGAGAGCTTGGTAGATTGGTTCTCGGATGTGGTTTAGTTATTATCCCAATATTTATCGGTATGTCAAGAAGGCGACTCGGTCTCTAGGTCGGCGTCTACGGTTGTTCAATTGCAAGATCTAGACTTCGACGTTGACACTTCTCTGATCTATCCCTGGCAGATTTAATCGGTTTCCTGTCCGCGTAACGAGATGATTTTGGCTGGGTCTGTGATTCATTTTTTGGTCTTCTGCGACGCAAAATTGACGCATCTCAGTGGGAGAATGTAAGTAGACTTTCCTTTTTCAGACTGATCTGCGGTCGTGCCGAAGGTGGGTTTCGAAATTCGCTGTGATATTTTTGGGACCTACTTTCGCGTACGTAGGTTCACGTCAAATTCCAACTCCGCCCGTACTTCTTTATGTGGGGGTATAAAGTCCTGGGGTTACCGCACTCGCTTTCGTTCCTCAACCACCTCCCTCCCTCCCTCCTCCCTCCCTTCCCCCAACCATCCACTTTCTTCTTTAATGGCTGAGCACAACTCCTCCCACAACGTCTCCTTCAAGGCCAATATTAATGTCAAAGAGATCCTCGCCCGCGACCGCGCTCGTGCTAAGCACCTTCTCGCTGGACGCCAACCTCACGGCCCCGTCGCGTTCCACCGCGCGAAGAAGTCTTCCCACTGCCACAAGGGCGCCGGCGGTTCCTCTGAAGGCGGATCTTCAGTCGGGCAGACCATTGCCGTCACCGACGCCGGTATGTATTTCACTTTATCCCGTTCGTGCCGTGATACTCACAACCATGCAGCCGTCACCTATACCGCGTGCGTCGGCGTGGGCCAGCCGGCGACGAACTACAACCTCCTCATCGACACTGGTTCGTTCGTCCTCTTCTCGATTCCAATGCGTATCACTTACTTGGTTAGGTTCGTCCAACACGTGGATCCTCGGGACTTCCAGCAAACCCTACAAGCCGACCTCTACTTCTAAGGTGCGTGTGTCGATGGTTCATTTCATCCCTCTGCTGACCTCTGAATGCCCAGGACACCCGAAATAAATTCGTATGTCATCTAGCAACTGCTAACCGAGCATATACTCATGTTCAATGCAGGAGATAACTTATGGCCTCGGTTCGTTCTTTTCTTCATAACTCATTGCCTCGATTCGCGCCTTTTTTCTTATATTATTATAGGCTCGTGCTCTGGGACCGAATGTATGCGCCTTTTTCGCTCTTGATCTCGCTCAAACTAAACTAGACGATCAGACACCGACCAGGTGACGCTGTCCCCGAAGCTCGTTATCAAGGACCAACCGATTGGTGTTGCCGACCAGTAAGTCTTTAATAAGACTTGATCATTTAACATCGCGTTGAAATGAAAAAAAAAACACAGAGCTAATCAGATGGACGGTATGTATGAAAGTATACGGACGCTTCGATAGTTAACGTGTATGTGCACCGCTTAAGGCCTTGACGGTATTTTGGGGATCGGGCCGGTCGACCTGACTTTGAGTGAGTGGTTTTATTTCTCTTATTCGTTGCTGTGCTTATTTCTATCAGACACCATGACGCCCGACTCCTCCAACAAGGATGGCATCCTCACCGTGACCGACAACCTCCTCAAGCAGAAACTGATCAGCTCCGAGTGCATCGGCGTTTCCTCTGTCCCCACCACCTTGTCCCCACCACCTCCGCCGACGCCGCCAACGGCAGCCTTTCGTTCGGTGGACCAGACAGCTCCAAGTAACGTTCCGCCTTCTACTCCTCCTTCTCGCAACCGATGTTGCGCAGGTACACCGGCAAGCTCAACTACGTCCCCATCACGAAGCAGGCACCCGCGAGCAACTACTGGGGCATCGAGCAGTCCGTTTCCTACGGCTCGGACATGATCATGAACGAGTGCGCTGGAATTATGGATACGTCAGTGCCTGATGTGAACGCTAATTCTTTTGTTGAACTATCTTCTCTCCAGTGGCACGACCTTGGTTATGATTGCGAGTGATGCGTTCGAGGAGTATCGGAAACAGACAGGCGCCACCATGGACCAGTGCGAACTATTATCTTCTTCATCCTCGACTCGACGATTGACGTGCCATAGGTCGCTCGGGCTACTCACGGTGACCGAGGAGCAGTACAACAACATGCAGAGCATGTACTTCGACATAGGCGGTGTACGTGCGTTTCACTGCATTCGATTCATACTCACGGTGTTCCAGGTCAAATACGAGTTCACAAAGAATGCCCAGATCTTCCCTCGTAGCATGAACGCTTCCCTCGGCGCGCCGGAGGACAAGATCTGCTTGATCATCGCCGATATGGGCACGTTGTCCGGTCAGGGCCTCGACTTTATCAGTACGATGTTCCTTCCTTCATCTCACTGCTTACCACTGACCGCTCACTACAGACGGGTTTGCCTTCCTCCAGGTATCTTCTTTTATATTGTCTTTTTTTTCTTTTTCAATCCTCACTGGCCTGTGTAGCGTTTCTACTCGGTTTACGACGTTTCGAACTCCCAAGTCGGTATCGCCACGACCGAGTACACCATGGCGACCAGCAACTGAAACTTTTCTGCATTCTGTACAATAGCATCATCACTCTCATTAGCATTAGCATTCGCATTTCTTCTCCCAGCACGATCCGCAATTGTAATAAGCCAGTATTTAATCTTTTAATACGTCCGAGTAGGGCTGCCGCCCGTGACCATGGCCACGGTTCCACGGCAGCCGTGGCACGGGTGCCGTGCCCGTTCCGTCAGCCATTTTTCGTCGCCTTCCACGGCACGGCTCTGAGCCGTGTGACCCGTTGAAAACACGGCCGGCACGGGTGCACGGGTGACCTACAAATTTTGTCTTGACCGGGAGGTTGAAGTGGTTGAATGTTACACAATTTATGCCCCGAATTTCCTGGCTATGGGATCTTCACCATTGTCACGTCTTACTTGACTGGTTGTAATGCTCTGCTTGAGCACCACCCAATCAAAACACCATGCATTGGTTCAGCCACCGTGGCTGTCCCTACTCGCCCGGTGAACTCTGCCAGCATAGGCCTGCCAGTTTAGAGGGAGTCCCACGGACCTATGCCCATAATAGGGTTTAGGGTGTCTGCCATCTGTTCCTCTGCCACTGCAATTTCTAAGTCTTCCTTGCTGGGTGTGTATTCCCCTTCATCCTGGGGAAGTTTTTGGTTGAGGGTTGTGCCCCATAGTGGAAAATAGTGTTGTAATCTGTATGAATGTACATATAAATTGGTTTTTTAGTGGAACACCTTCCATATTACAAAGAGAAAAAGAATTAAGAAAATGTGTGTATATATGCACTGGTGCAGACCAGAAGGGTGCCAGCTTGTTGATTGTCTTTTTATTTGTATCTATGGGGGAGTGGTTGAAGAAGAGAAGAGTGGTCTGGGGGTGGACTGAGTGGTGTCCAGGTCGTACTGGCAGAGCTGCTGAGTCGTAGACAGTCATCTCCCCCTCGTGGAACGAGTGGAAGACTCTGAGAACTGAATAATCAGTGAGAAAGAAATAATAGAATACTTAGCTCGATATGGGCTCAAAACTCAGTGTGTGGGATGCAAGATGCGAGTGAAACGATGGGATTGTCGTGGTAAGAGGGAGAGAAGGAAGGTGATTATGTAATGACTGGGATTAGGCCTCTTCGAGGCGGGTGCTGAACCTTTAGGTGGATGCGCCAGTGAACTGTGACTTCACTTCGATCATTTACTGCTCGCCTCTTGCTTCTGATGACGAAACATTAATTATAATGTGCTACTATAACGTGTTACTACAAGATACAAGATAAATATTTGGGCTCATAACATAGCAAAGACGGTAGGTGTGGACAGGGATATTATCATAAATACTCAGCCTCGTCTGAGGGGGCCCGACGAGAATGACTCGTGTCTCGGTAGTGGGTAGAACAATAAATTCCCCATCTCATGTATATGGACACGGTGACACTGAGCCCCCACAACTTAGATGCATGAAGGTCCGGTGAAGAGTTCCGAACAAAAGTGGAGCCAGTACAGGCCAGACACCAAGCTGGACTCAGAGGCCTAGACACCTGTAAGTACGGACGGAGCCCAGATAGACCACCCATCCAGGGAAGCACCATAAGAGCTTGCAGCACAACCATCATATGGTCAGTTGAGGTGTCTGTCTAGGAGATATTAGTAGAGATGGGCACATCAGAGAAGGTAGCAAGAAACGACATGGAGGAGTAAGCAAAGATCTCGAGTTGTGTGTCCCTGGACTAAGTAGGAGAGATGGGCACATCACAGAAGATAGCTAGACTCCTGCGAGTGCAAGCACTTTACCGCAGGCAGACTGGTACGGGTCAAGCCCTGGGCTGAGGAGTTTGAAATTTTGGGTGGGGCCGATCACAGCCACTTTCGTGGGTGCCATCAATTTCCAAGTAAATTTGAAGGTTTTGTGCACTGTCCTGAGAAGCCTAGTGGAAATTCTACTGTAAGGAGACAGATTTCAAGTCATTGGCCTTTAGACTCCTTCCACCGTTTTAACTTTTGAGTCTAGACATTCGATGTAAATTGAGAGCAGAAGGAAAAAAGTTCAAACTCCACGAGATGTACCAGCCTGCCTATGGCAAACTGCTTGCAGCACCTCAAATGCCATAGAGCGGACTGGTGACGAGTCTAGAATGTAGCAAGAACCAACATGGAGACTAGGAGTAGCAAGCAAAGATGTCGCCGGAGACTCGGAAATATCGCCAATAACTCTCCACGTCCGAACAACATCCGAATTTCGGATGTTCGGATGTTGTCCGAAAGTCCCACGTCAACGGATACTGACCTGAACATCAAGCAGAAATGACTAATGACCGAAATTGAACTTAAGAGAATTGCATTGCCTTCTGTGAATGAAATGAGCTAGCACGCAGGAATTCGAAGCAGAAGGAAGATTGGAAAAATATGTTTCCATTTTCCTTGCTTATTTTCTCTTTCCCCACTTGCTTTTCAATTTTTCTTGTGATGACCAATTCTTCATGACAAACAGATCAAAAACTGATTCGCAAAATCGATGTTCTCCTGAGCAGCCAAACCTAAAGGTTCAGCAATGATCAGGATGGCTGCTCACGTACTCTCATGACACCGGAGCCCAGAAGCAATGATGTAATAGGTATGTAAATTGTCTGTGGTAAATCCATTGGCTAATGCAAATCCATCAATGCATCGTGAACCGGGAATCTGTGCAAATATGTATAGGGAGACACGTTGCCCTGCTCAGTGCCAACAGTGGGTGCCCAATCCACATCGAGGTCAATCCCCAGCGCGGTCCGAGTCCACGGCAGCATCCAGAATCACAGTTGCCTCAGGATTGCTAAAAGACAGTATGTTGCCATGGCATATAATAATCAATAGGTCCAGAGAGGCAGAAGACAAAGAAAAGTAGCTAAATAAAATGTGAGTAAAATATAAAATCAGCCCAACTGTTTCAAGAACTCCGAAGGGACATTGCGCGAAGGCAAGCACAGAAGTGAGGAGGATGGCTGATGGTGAACGTGGTAGCAGTGTGGTGCATCGAAAGGAGTCCATGTGTCTGTGAGTGAGCCTTGATGAGCATGGTGGGTGCAAAATGATGATAAACATGAAATCACGTGAAATAACGCGCTGGGAAAGGGAACGAAAAGTGGTCACGTTGGTGTTACTGGATTTAGTGTGCACCTGCACCCAGCCTGTGACCCAGAAGCGAAGAGGGGGATGAGTCGTACTTCCACATTGTACCACTGTACTATGTCTCCAATTTCAAACTTGATGATCTGCATGTTGGAGTCAAAACTTGTTTTTTGCTTTTCTTCCTGTTTCAAGGCAAGGAGATGCGTGTTCCATCGCAGGCTGTTGGCTAGGGTAAAGTGGATATTGACATTGTTGGTGGTCATTGGTTGCAGTGGTGAGGTACTTGTTCCTTTGAGCGTGGAGGTCCTGCCAAATAACAATTCGTGGGGTGTAGCCTTGAGCACCAGGAGCACCCTGTCATTCATCTGGCATATTGCTTTGTCGAGCTGGTTGGGCCAGCTCTCTGGGATCTCTTTGGGATTGATGGTCCTTTCATTGGCATCATGATCTGGGGCACAGAGGTGCTTCAGTATGTTTAGCAGGATTTTATTGCTCCCGTCGATCAGGCCATTGACCCATGGCATGTACAATTCCATGGTGACGTGTTTCACATTGTTTTTCTTGCAAAACTTGTTGACTTGGTGATTATTGAAGTGGCTGCCACTGTCCATGCCATGAAGGTCTCCGGTACTGCAAACTCATGGAATATCTGATGGAGTGTATCAACCGTCGTCTTTGTGCTGCCTGCAACCTTCAGCTTCGTGGCCCATACAAAGTGTGAAAAAATGTTGATGAATAGTCCGACATTTGTGAAGCTGCCTTGCCCATGGGTAGAGACAAATAGTCACTGGTCACGAGGGCAAATTGTCATGTCTGTTGGATGGGTTGGAGTAGGGAATTGAGGGTTGTTGGTCCAAAGCTCTTGCATCATGGGCATTCAAGCATCACCTGTCAGCAGTCAGTATCCATCCCTGGCCAAAAGAAACGGTCGGAGAGCTTAAGCTACGCGCTGTCCACATTGAAGTGGCCATTCTCTGCATGTACGGTTAGCGCCTTCTGAAATCCCACTTCTGCTGGTATGCACTCAGTTCTCATGACTTGGTGTGCAGCGGAGTCGACTACACACCACAGTTTGCCGTCTTCAATCATAAATCCAGCTGCTCGATGTGATGCTCTTCTGCGATCTTGGATTGTTTTGCCTGCTGTGTGGCCCAGGAGGTGCTCAATTATTGGGGTGAAGAAAACATTGTCAGCGAATTGGATCTGGAGTGGGTGGCATATCTTGCTGTCTCCGGTCGATACCGTGAGAACATCTCTTGTAATCCCGCTTGGTGCCTCCCAGTCTGGCAGCACCGACCAGTGGGAGCCATCAGTGCTGGTGCATTTTCTTGCTGTCCACATGCGGCTGAGTCCATCTGTGATGGGATTCTCAACTCCCAGATGGTGGCAAATGTCAATGATATCTCATGCCAAAATCAATTCTTTCCATTGCCTGTGGTATGAGCTGATCCATTCGTGGATGAGGCAGTCCCATAGTGCCTGACAGTTGGTCTCCATCTTGATCAGCAAGCCATATGTGTATGGCTCGAATTCATCCAGCGTGAATTTCAGCACTGCAAATTCCAGTAAAAACGGTTCATACTTAGCTTCACTCATTGAGGTCCATTTGGAGCAGTACACAATAGTGTGCCACCATAGTACTTCATTGCTGTCCTTGTTAATGAAAGGGAATTGCTGGGCTAGGAAGCCCACAAAGCCTTCGCCAGACCCATCTGTAGTGACTCGGAATACCTGCTCATTGTATTGCAGCTCTTGAGCAGCAGTCCCTGTGAAAGTAGACACTTCAGTGTGAGGAATGCTTTTTGCTGATCCGCTCCCCATTTGTTCTTGATTGATGTTGTTTTGAGGGCCCTCTTGTAGGCTCCCTTCCGTGCTCTCCAGTTTCCGCTTGGTGATTGGAGCTCCACATTCTGCATGAGGTCGGTCAGAGGTGCCGCGATCCTTGAGTAATTGGCAATCAGGCAGCGGAAGAAGTTGGTAAGGCTGAGGAAACCCATTAAGTCTGTGACACTCTCTGGTATTGGCCAGTTTGCAATGGCACTGACTTTGTCGAGATTTGGTTTGAGCCTGTTTGGTCTGACCATTTCACCCGCAAAGATGACATTGGTAAAGAAGAGTTTCGTTTTGCTGGTGATAACGACAGGTCTTTGTCCCTGCACTTTTGGAAAAGCTTCAATAAGTTGTCAAGCTTCGTTTCGAAAACATCACCTGGGAGACATGTTGTCCATCCAGTTGACCAACTCCCTCCCAATCATATTGTCGAGGGCAACTGCCACCATTTTGCAGAACATTGTTGGGATGCCAGTCAGGCCAAAGGGAATTCATAGGTATACAAAGTATCCCTTTCCATAAACGTAGAAGGCTGTGTACAGCATGGACTTGTCATCTAGAGGTACAGTGTAATATCCTGCAGTGAAGTCAGTTACACTTGCCCACCTGTGGCTGGCTGCGAATTCTTGTTTCTATTTTAGGTCTCTGTGTGGGAAGGGTGGGATCCGCATCACTTTATTGATTGCCATGAATCCATGGTATACCCGCCACTTGGTCATAATGGGTGCGCCACTTGGGGCCTTCTCGACTACCTCCAAGAGCACTTTGTTGGACTTGCCGAGGTTCATGGCCTCCTCCCAGAATAGTGGGAGGCCATTCTTAATGCACTCTGCATTGATCTTGCACAGGACTTCCATCCACATAATTCCTGTTTTGCCAGCTTCTTTTGGTGTGAGGTTTGTACTATTTAAACATTTTAAAAACTCACCTAGGACGCCTTGAATGATGTGGGCCTCTTCCATTTTGTCTAGGATATTGTGAACCAGTCTTTTTGCTTCTCGGTTAGCAGGCATTGAGACATTCTTGTTGGGAGTTTGATGTCCAGATTGATATTTGCAGTATTCTCTCCACCCTGGCCATGCATTGGCACAGTCTCCAGTGTGCCTGGTACTCACTGTCGCTCTGCTGTCTCCTCTCTCTGGCTGGTTGTTCAGGTACTCTCCTCTCCCTCTTGTTGCCTGTCTTGGCATTCCAGTACTGAGCTGCTGCTACCACAACATTCCAGCACCAGTTGGTGTTCTGATGCTTGCTCTTCACCTCCTGCTGCACATCCTCCTTGTCTGCTTCATCGTTGCATTCTGGGGTGGTGTTGGACTCCAAGGTGGATTCGACTGTGAAGTACTTAGTGAATTTCATCTCTGTCCATGGAGCAGTCAATGTTATGAGCATGTATATCCGCTCCTCCTCCTCCTCAAGTTGTTGGTCCAGGTCCTCCTCTTGTCTTGGTGCTTCCATCTTGTCTTCGTGTTGCACAGCACCATCTGTTGGTGCCGGTGTTCCTGGTTCTGATATCTTCTTCCCTGATGGAAAGGGGTGTGGTGTTTGGGCTTTGGGCTCAGTCCTAGTGGGTGGTGAGTATCTGAGTCCTGGGAAAGAGAGGGGCTGCTCAGCTCTTCCTTCTAGCTGGGCACTCTTCCTGATTTTCTCCTTCTCTCTCTGGTGCCTGATGTGTTCTAGCTCTGCTGCTCGCCATTGCTCTTCTGAGTCATCCTTTGCCACATCTTCAGCTACTACCTCTGCCCTGTCTTTTGTCCTGCCCCCTTGATGCATATATTTTCTGTCTCGTTGGAGACCTCTCGGGGTCTCTGGGCCGGAGATGAGCCAACGGGGCTCGCAGCGGGGATGGGAGAAGCAGAGGAAAACCCAATATATGACTAAGCTAAGGACATCCGAGCCTAACAACTACAAACCAAGCAAGAAGCTGCCGCACCAACCACAGGTGCCCCCCACCAAAAAATGTACACGCAAAGCGAGGTACGTGGCGCGACCCCGCGCCATCAAAACTACCCGAAAGCACCACTGCAATGTGCGGCCCAAGTGCTGGCGAAATCCGCGATCACTGGGTACAAAAATCGCTCGAAGACCGGTTCGAGGGCCACGATCTGGGTGAGGATTGCCAGAAAAACAAGGTGATCTGGGGGAAGATCTGCGAGGAATTCACTCCCCATGGCTGAGTAAGATCCCCATGCAATAACAGAGATCTCACCCCATGCAAGTTGGACCCATGGATGCTCCCGTGCACAGACAAGGGCGAGTCCGCTCTGAACCAGGCCATATGCTGTCTCCGCCAGTAGCGAGCGGGCAAGTATGGGACCTTGAAACAGCAAGGGATCGTAGGGAAGGAAGGGAAGAGGTGCTGGCCACGGCATCACGAGAACAGGAATAGGATCGTTGCGGCTCTCGGAGATAAGGTGGATGGCCGCCGTAGGTTGTGGTGTTAGGGGCGGTGAAATGGTCGGGTCTTTGCGGAGTGAGTGGGGAAAGGGTCGATACACGTGGTGTTGGGTAAGTAACTGGTGATTGCGGCGCCGGATAGCGCTCCAGGGATGTACGGAGTCGCTGCGCAGCACGGAAAGGTCATGGGCAGCATAGGAAGAGGTGCGGAAGGATTGATTTTGGCAGTCGGCACGTGAAATAGGGTCGGAATCGTCGTCGAACCTGATTGTGGACACATCAAAAAGTGGGGGTGTCGGAATTCGACCACAGATTGTTCCCTCACACCTGATGCTTTCCAGCTCTGGATCCCTCTGCTCCTGAAGCTTTCTCTCTTCTCTCCTTCTCTTTTTGTCCGTCGTGTCGGCTTTCAGCATACGCATTACGTAGCGTGGGGCAAAAACGGCGGGCTCGTGAATGTGCGTCAAAAACGCGGCCGGTGCGAGTGGTCCAAGACGGGTGGTTGCCAAGTGTTAAGGAAGGGAGGGCGGGTCGAGGAATCTGCTAGCAGCAGGAGTGAGACAATCTGTCGGAGGCACTGCTCGGAAGGCTCTGGAAACTGGTCCTTGCTAGGACCTTTCTCGTCGCGGAATGGGGCATGGGAAGCGCGAGGCACACTCTTGTCACCAAGATGGAGACCTCTCGGGGTCTCTGGGCCAGAGATGAGCCAACGGGGCTCGCAGTGGGGATGGGAGAAGCAGAGGAAAACCCAATATATGACTAAGCTAAGGACATCCGAGCCTAACAACTACAAACCAAGCAAGAAGCTGCCGCACCAACCACATCGTAATCATGGATCATGTGTATGCCACAGTTTGCTGAGGATGAGGTCGAAGGCTCTATTACTCTGGAATACCTTGAACCACCCTGCCACTTGGACTCCTCTGACTGCCACTACCCTGTACCATCTGCTGTTAGGCCAGAACATCTCACTGTTCACTACACCTAGTGCCCATGTGGATGAGACTAATAGGGATAGGCAGTGCCCATATGCTTTCCACCTTGCAAGTGATATGCAATTGCACATTGCACCATTGTCAACTTGTGCTGTGACATGTACAATGGCTCTGTTTGGTCCCATAAGCTGCACACGTTGGATGAATGGTGCAACTGATGCTTGCATCTCCTCACTCAGACTCAGGATTGCTGCTGGTAGGGCTGTTGTGTACTGGATAGCTTGTGTATTCATCAGGCAGAATAATACATGCAGCTTGTACCTAGTAACATCCTGGCGGGTCCTCCATCCTCAACCACTCTCCAAGGGTTTTCTGACTGGGGATCGTGCCACCCATTAAACAGCGGATCCCTCTCCATTTTCCGACTCGTCATCCTCAAAGATGGGCCGATCCGAGTTGAGGCTGCCAAAGGAGTTGTACTGGGCCTTGTAGATCTGAGCCACCCAGAATGCGGTGTGTTTGCTGTGCAGGTATAGGACTTCCCTGGCCCATTTGCAGATGTTGCACTCCCAGATGGGCACATGCACTGAGTTCTGTGGCCAAAGTGGGGTGGATTGGTAAGGATTCCACAGTGAAACATTCCTTTGAGCCAGCGCTGGCAGTGCCAGTGTGAGGCTGTACCATGTTTGCCCACCATTGTGAACATATACAAGACACCAACACTTAGTCCGCCACACAGTAGCTCACTTCACAAGGTCCTACGCACATCCCAATCATTGGAAAGATGAATGGAGTTGTCGGAATGAGGGAAAATCACATGGACTTTTAGAAACAGTATAAATACCACCCACTGTATCCGGAGAAAGCATCTCCGAACTCCCCCGCTTTCTTCTACAGTCCTAGACCAGAGCAGAATAGTAGGAACCTGCCAATCTATAGGCTCTCTTCTTTACTCATCCTCCATTCTGAACAAGAATAACACCCCAGAATGTCATGAACAGTTCTTTTATCTTATTTTATCACTAGGTGGATCAATAATCATGGCAAGGTTTGGAAAATCTTCGACCGCGCTCAGCGTGACATTAGCAAGGATCACCTTGGTTATTTCCTTATTCTGGCCTATCTGGTCGCCAACCTTACACACTGGACCACCCATTGCATCACCTTCCTGCACGTGTTCTGTCTACAGGATGCACTCCAGTTTGCGGTGATGTGGAGTCACGGCGCCATTGTTTCAGCACAAGTCGGGGCTGCGAAAGGTGCAGAAGCAATCACTTTTTCTGCTGAGGCAGGAAGATTCTGTGACATGATTACATGATTATGGATGTGATGTTCTGGTTGAGCTTAGAATCACTCATCGAAGACATCGAGCCCATCTGTTACGGAACTAATATCAACCAGAAAGATTTGACGTGCACTGATCAGGTCCTTCTTAGCTTGGCTGGGATGTTCCTACACATGGTTGAACATCCTGAACCTGAAGTTGCGAAGGGGATGACCACACATCTCAAAAAGTGTTGAAAGGATTGTGATCAGCCGCTCTTCCTGCTCACATTAATTCTCAATCCATACGAACAACTTTCCTGCTTCAGTCCAAAGGCAGGTCTCAATCACTTCAACTGCTTGGACCTCCTCGTTTCCATACGGCACCTTTTTCTCCTCCAGCTGACAGTTTTAACTTGTCTTTTGCAGATGTATCAATGGATGAATTCTCGGCCTGACAATAAAGACACCCCAGCTGAGTGCAAAGCAAAAGAGGACCAACTTTCAACGGCCTTCCTGCAATATCTGTCAGCTACTGGACCATTTGCAGGATGGAAAGAAAGTCAGGCCAATTTTGAGAAGCAGATGGTGGGTTCATCATGCTGGCATTTCTTGCCATTTATTTATCTTGGCCTTAGGGAAGGAATCCCATTGCTGTCTGGGTGGCGTTCAAAACTCCAGAGATTGTGGAACTTGCAGATTATGCTGTTCTGCTCCTCAAAATTGTTGTGAACCAGGCGGGATGTGAACGTGTCTTTTCTGATGTCAAGGTAAAGCAGATGCAGTGCCGCAACAGGCTTAAACTTGTCAAATTGGACAAGATGATGAAGGTGCTGTAGTTTTGTTTGTTTATTCCCCTCTTCACCCATTCATCAATATTTTATTCTCAGATTGCGGCTGATAGTAAAGTCAATCACTTGGAGCGCAGCCTTGTCACCCTCAGAGGTAAGCACAAAGTGCACAAGTCTACAGAAGCACTGTTGGCAGTACCACGTTACCGTGATTTACTTGACAATCAAGATGACGATGATGATGTACCCAAGTGGGGCTCTCCTTTGGTTTCGTCTGAGGCTGGCTGGAGGACAGTTATGATGAAGTGGATTGCTGATGCAAAAGCTGCCAAGGCCGAGGAGACTGGCAGCAACTCAGATTCAGACAACAACAACAACAACAATCTTCCCAAGACAATCATGCCCACTCCTTGATGGTGAGACTCGAAGTGGAAGAAGACAACACTGGCCCAGCTCTTTGGTGGGGCAAAGAAGCATGCCAAGCGTCTTTTGCAGGAGGAGATTGAGGCGGAAGTGAAACTTATGGTGTCTTTAGTGGAAGCTGAGGCTCTTGCAGAGGTGGAAGAAGATGCACAGCTCGATGATGGAGCAGTAGACATTGGATCTGAGGAGGAATATGTAGAGTAGTCTGTCTCAATGTCCCCTGGACATAAATATGGTGTCTCATCTCGTCCCGTCATCCAAAACAAGGGAAACTTGGATATAATGAAACCGTGGGAAAAAATGGATTCAAGGCCTTAAGATGAACCCTTAGCCTAAGCCTTAGCCATTCTCAGAACTGCCTTTAAGGCCTAACAGCCAAGAGTGATATCTTATTTAAATTAAATTAAATTAGGTTTACGAGATAAAACCAACAGGATGGATGCCCGAGGCCGCTGATGAGAACTGTCAACTGAATCTTGCTTACTGTTGGACAAAAACTTCCGAAAATCGGTGACAAAAAGCTGAAGTTAGGACAAGGTTTCTTGATTTTGGGTCTCAAAAAGCCAACATTGGGACAAGGAAATCGCAAATTTTCGCCATCAAAAAGCTGATTTTCGGGACAACCCTTTGGTGGAGCTTCTCGAGGCCTGTTCAGTGTCATCCGCCACATCATCGGGGATGGGTTCCGCGACTGTAAGGTCCCGCGATTCATTCAACACCTCCGCAATGAAATCTCATATCGGACCGATCATTGGCGGTGTGCCGGGAGGAGTCGCTGGCATAATCATTGTTGCAGGGCTTCTTTTTTACCTTGGCGTGGGCGACGCAAACGCGAAGTTCTCGCTATCTAAAATCACGGCGAAGCACGAACCATGGAGAAACCTGCAGTTAAGCAGTAGTTTCAGTTTGCCCTCCATTGACACACCGCCAATCTTGCACGTACCTGCGACTCATCCACAGCTGTCCAGCACACCCCCTGGATCCTTGGGAAGAACAGAATAAAAATCGCAGCAATCCCCCGCTGCGCGGATATCCACATGGAGTCTGATAGACTGCAGTGCAGAGAAGGTGATCTGGAGCTCACACCGAGGCACCCAGCTATAGAGATGCAGTCCGGGCACGCGCCAGATAGGAAAATATTAAATGAACTGGAAAGTATATGCGAGGAATCAAGGTGTCTTCCCGGACTTACCTCCTAACTACGAAAACCACATACGCCCGGGATAAATCGACTGCATTAAACGACTGTGAACATTATAAGTGATAAAAATATGAAAATAAATTGTCGTGTGCACAGGCTACCCATCTAATCGTCGTCAAACATCATCGGGATCGTCGAATTGTAGGAAATTGGAATCGGCGCCCGGGATTCCATTCTTGATGCTCTGGCACGAAAGACACGCTTTGCAGGTGCCAGCACTCTTCACAGCCGCTGCCGCCGTCAAACTAGAGGAGGGCTTGGCAGGAGCAGCAGAGACGACGGGCTTTGACGCCGGAGGCTTGGTTGCAGGAATGGTGGGCGGCTTCGCGATTGGTGCAGCCGGGACCGGGTTGGCAGCGTGTTGAACTGCCGGTGAAGCGACTGGTTTCGCCACTGGGGCAGCGACTGGTTTCGCCACTGGTGCAGCAGCTGGCTTGATCACTGGTGCAGCCTTCGACTTTGTGACTCCGCCAAAGAGTGAACGAAGTTGGAGTCCACGGAATAGGTCCAACGACCGGGCCACGCCGCCAAGTTGCTCACCGATAACGCAGTCGGCATCGAAGAACTCAGGATTCGACGCGACCTAGAATGTGTTATATTAGGGCTGAAGTCATGGAGCTGGAAATATGATGCACCAGTAAAGCGAACCAGGCATAGTTTGCGGATTCAACTTCTTCTGCGTGGTGCTCAAGCGTTGAACCTGTCCAATCCCATACGCGGGTTTGCCCTCGGGCACCTTCTGGTCCACGAAATGGTTCTCTTCCTTGCCATCGAGCATGGGAGTGCAATGTTGCACTTCGTGAACCAGAGTGAATGCGATGAAAGGCAACGGAGTCTGGCCTTCGAACTGGAAGGCACTAGTCGCCACGTTACCACCAGCTTTGAGTCTCGCCGCAGCCGCCGTGAATGATTCCGTGTTCCATAAGAACTCAGGCTAGAGACTGTGGTGGGTAGGCGAGTACGAGCATACCTTGAGACCGAAGGTCCCAAACCGCATGAGGTTGACCGTTGGAACCACACCGTTAGACGACTTGGTGAGCTTTCCGATGTTGACTGTGTTTGCATACGCTGCCCCGCCTTCGGGTTGGAGGCTGGGATGCAAGTAAATACCACGTCCTGCTGACTGTTCTCGAAAGCATCCAACGAAGTAACTTCGTCTGGTGTTCCAAGGTTGTTCACAAACTGGAAACGGTCAGCAATTTCTGTAGCGGAAACCGACGACCCTCCTGTGAGCATTATTGAATCATCAGGAGAATATGTACGGAGTTGAAGAGGTTCCGTACCAAACAGCCAGAAGAAACCGTTGCTCTTGTTCATGTCTTTACCTTTCAACGTGGTGAGAGCAACATTCGCCATCGCCTTCGCATCCGTTATTCCAGCCTTAATGGCGGCCACCTGTGTAGGGTCACAGGCCTCCTCGCCCCCGGTTAAATATGGAACTTGACAGCAGCGCGTTGGTGTAACGTTGACGGCGGCAGTGGAGAGCCTCGCGCAGCGATAGCGGTTGAGATGAGAGCCGTGGCGACAATAGAAAAGAAGTGCATCGTGGAAAAAACGCAAAAGTAGTCCAAGCGAAGGAAAAGTGAGCCGGTGTCCAGCACGAGAAGGGGAAAAATCAGAAGACGGATCCGGTAGGGCTACTGGATGGCAACTTTCTAGTGACCAGTATATATATTCCTTGAGCGCTCCGACACGGTCGCAGTTCGGGTGTTCGAATGCGCGGGTGAGGGTCCGCTGATCCATTCTCGCGAAGGTTGGGCCCGGGACAGCATCCATTTACCTCCTGTTGGATGATATCAGTGCGTTACACGCTTCATCCAGCAGCTTAAGTAAAGGAATCACGGGCATGCGGAAAACGAGGACCGCGCAAGGAGTCAGGACAGGGCGCGCCGAGAGCCGCCAGTGCTGCGAGGAAAGTTGCGCTGAGACAACCGAGCGGCGGGGATCTGAACTGGTAACTTCGAGTCTCTGAACTATTAACTCTACTTATCTTCGTGAGGTGTTCATCCACAGCGCATGTACTTGTCGTAAGACCATGTGTCTCAGACTAGAGCCATGTTCCGAGCATTTCCGAACATTTGGGTTACTACGTCCAGTTCGAGTTAAGCGCTGTGGAATGCAGTTGATTCAACCTGAGTGGTACGCGCCGCTGGGCAGATCAATGAATTTCGCCAGGTCACAAAGGTGTGTGACACCAGTTCCTGATGATCCTGTGACCGCGGGTTCCTGGCCGGAGTTATATGCAACCCATCTCAGTCTCTAGCACCGCAAACCGGAACTGCCATATCCCCGACGTAAGGCTAACCAGCACATTCAGGCTCTCGCCTCTTCAACCGGTCTGCATCCAATGAATCCCGCTATGAGCGCTTACACCCTCAAAACCCTAGATGTAACGAGAAACCTGCGCCTGGACCTCTCTCCTCGCTTGTGTTCAGTGTGCCCTTCCCTGACCATGTCCCTCGCCAAATTTCTGAACGGTACGAGGCCTTGAGGACGGAACGTCACATGGAGGGTGAGTCCCATTACGAGGAAACCTCTGGCCGGCTCGCGCTCCAGGTTTATAACGAGGAGAGCATCCGCGCTGACCGTGACAGATGGGCTGAACACGCCGCGTCCACGTTCCGCGAGCTTGTTCAGGCCAACAAAAGCACACTACGGCATGTCGAGCTTATATTACCGACGGGGGGAATCGCCACACCTCTCAATTTGTTCACCTCCATGAAGGAAATCGCACATCTTGAATCATTTTGCGTCCAATGGGTGTGTATGAGATTCTTGTGTGCATAACATTGATTCATTTCGTCTCTTCCAGCCCCTAAGCGGTTACTGCCCCTTGACGCTTCTTTTCAATGTCCCAATGGTCCCAAATAATCGAGGACAGCATTACCGCATCCTTCGTGGAATTCCACGCCCGCCCTCATCGATTTTGCTCTCCACACACGCCAGCTCCCTTAAGCGACTCCGCATCTCCCTTCCTGAGTCAACCCCGCAGAAACCGTTCTCCGCCCTCTCTCTCAACGGCGTCGTCGTTCCCCACCCTCCCTGCGCTCGAAACCCTTGACCTGACGCACTGGAGCCCCACCATCGCCGACCTCAAGACCCTCCTCGCGCCCGGCGGCCCCGTCCCCGCCCTGCAGCACCTCATCATCGACCACGGCGTGGAGCTCCCCGCAACGGACTTCGACGGCCATGACGACGGTGAGGAGGTGGGGCCGGACTACGACTTCGAGGCGGCGGAGGTGGAGACGCACTCCTGGCCCGCGCTCGGCGCGTTCCTCGCCACGCACCCGACGACGCTGCGCTCCCTCAGCGCCGCGCTGCATGACGCGCGCTTCAGCTACGGGTTCGCATACCGCCTCAATCAGCGGTCACTCCGCGAGATGCTTCGTGTGGGTGCGGGCGATTCGGCCGCGGTGGAGAGCCTGGTGGTGTGCACCGCGTGGCCGGTGCGGTACGAGGCGCTTGAACCGGACGGCCGAGAGGGCGAGCGCGAGGCGGATCTGTACGCCCACGCGCCCGGGTGCGGGCATCTAGCTTATCCGCCGGACCAGCGGCCGACGACGGGCCTGTGGCCTGCGCAGGGCGCGGAGGCGCGCGCGATGCAGACGCTGGCGGGGCGCCCGTGGTATTGATTCTCTCTTCGGGTCGTTGTCGGTTTGTTGCCCATATTCGAGGTGCGTCTGTGTCACCGTTACAAGTAAACTATATTTTTAGGCTTGTTGTACACCAGGTTGAGTCTCCATTCGCAGTTGCATCTGGAATATCCAAATTTCGAACATCTCATGTGTTTGTTCTGCAGTATTTTTATTGAAATGCTTGCATGGGCAGTAGCCCTATGAAGTTTGCTTGAGCAATGGGCATCTCAACGTGAATCACAACTTAAACACTGATCTGTTGAACAGTGACTGTAGGCACAGTGCTAGGATGATGACATATAGGGAGAGGTGTTTAAGACCGTTCAACCATAGCACGATTGTTTAAACAATCCACATGAATTGCTGTTTAATCCGTGAATTGTGGCTCGATACTGCTTCATCCTCGGCTGGCCCTGCTATCAAAATCTGGATCCCGTAGTAAAGTGCACGCAATGTGGGTCCACACGTCGACACGACCTCCCGTTCCAAACAGGCAGTGAGCGCTAGTGAGCAGCAGTGAGCGCTGAGAACTGGTACTGAGTGTTAACTTGAAGAACGTTCAAGCAACGTTCAAACGTTAACGCGTTAACGTTTTAACGTTCAAGCTTTCAAGCTTTCATGGAAAGCGAACTCAACCGGTCGGATCGGGCCGGGGCATGTTTAGATTCCGCGATATCTGTCAGCCCCTTTCTTCACCCTTTCCTCCTACCACTACCTCTCACGTCCTCAACGCACTCTCGCGCTCAGCCTTCAAGCTCTCCGCCTCGCATGCCCCTCGACATGGCCTCAAGAGCCCTCAAGCCCAAGACCCCAGCACTCGAAACGCTGCGTAGCTATATCGCTCGCTCGCTTCCCGCTCGCTGACCTATTAGAAGCGTACTGGCCTACTGACTTCCTCCATAGCTTCTGTCTAGGCCTCAAGACTCTGTTTAGTCTTCAAGACCTCAAGACCTCGCCTGGACTCAAGACATCGCCTGGATTCAAGACCTCGACTGGACGACCGGGGAGCTCGGGCGATGGAGAGCACGCCGAGCGGCCATTGACGAAGGTTTGGTGATGATGGTGATAGTGCACGGGAGCCTGCGCGTCGTACGTCCTTCCTCCTCTCCGTCTTCGAATTCCTTGCTTAGCGAGTATCTAATCTAGGCGACCCCGGGTTGCGCGTGTCGTGGGGAGGCTGTGTTCCCGTATGTCAGCCACCTCGCTCACCCCTCTCCATACTAACTTGTTGATTCCGTAGGGTAGTGCACTGCCGGGGGCACCGTAGGGAGTTCTAGCGCGCTGTAAGTCTTCCTTCATTAGCCCTCACATTCAGTACTCATCGCCTTTATTAGGAGGGGAGCTCAGCGTAAGCCGTGCAGAGGTGGAGGGAGGGATAAATTTGTGTTAATGTGGCGCCCCGCTGGCGCTG
>JARGXW010000793.1:0-59990 GCA_029204085.1 Mycena sp. CBHHK59/15
AAGTGAACGTAGCAAGAGATTGAGGAGATATAAGATAATTGAAATGAGACTTCAGTCTCTGCTTGCGAGACGCAGGAACCAGTTGGGGCCATTCGGATTTTATGCGGTGGCTCTCGTTAGCACGGACATCACTGGCTAAATCTCGCATGCGTTGCTTAGCATTGACAGACGGTATAGTAACCTGGTGTTTGAGTACACGCTTGCCAGTTCGCAGTCTTGCCAAATATCGCGCTAGAGTTTTACGTAGTTTCGCCAGGCCATCGGTAGCAGAAAACGGCACGTTATGCATTTCAAGGACTCGTCTAGCCATAACACGTGACATACGAGGTAAAGCACCAGATAGCAACCTGAGCTGTAACATGTCCTGCAGCTCAGTCTGCGTCAGAGGCTCTGCATTCACAGAAGGAAAAAATTCAGCAACCACAGACCGACATGCAAATAAGGAAGAGTCCACAGGTTGAGACGAACAATCACCATAAGCAAAATGATTGATAATTGAATACCGAAGGTTGTTCACGTCCATCCCACGACAAGGCAAACCGTGCGACGCAGCAATGGACACCAAAGACGGCAGCCTGAGGCGATCTATTTGCTCAAACAAAGCAGAAACAGGACTGTCGACAGCATTCTGACGGAGGAGAGAATCCCGGCGACGAAGGAGTTCACTTCGAATATATTCGCTAGTGTCGTCGTCATCAAGCAAAGGAACAGATAAACCCAGGGTCGAAGCGACAGTGACGAAGGACGAAAATGCAACCCGCGACGAGGAACCGAGCAAGTTCAAAGAGAAAAACGACATGTGAACGGGCGTATCGAAACCTAAACTCAAAGATTTACAACCGCAATGGCGTGAAGTAAAAGAAGATGAAGCGCAATTACCAGACATTATATGAGCCAACAGAGCTTGCCGAAACTCA
Source organism: Mycena sp. CBHHK59/15 (assembly GCA_029204085.1). Taxonomy (NCBI): domain Eukaryota; kingdom Fungi; phylum Basidiomycota; class Agaricomycetes; order Agaricales; family Mycenaceae; genus Mycena; species Mycena sp. CBHHK59/15. The sequence continues at coordinate 918 of JARGXW010000793.1, forward strand.
TCAATATTCGACAGAGCATCGGACGGGATTCCATGGTCATTCAAAGTGTCTACAAACGATTCGCGATCGACATTAGTAAATACATTGTCAAACTCTGACGATGACACGAGCAACTCGGTTAACACGTCAGAACCGTCCAGCTCACGGGTAGAAGAGGACTTCGACGTATATTCACGCGAAGAGGTAGAAGCAAAATTATTATTAGAAACACTAGATTCAACGGGTTTAACAGGGTTTTTAGGTTTTTTAAGTTTTTTAGGTTTATGGGGACAAGCAGACAAGGCACTGAAAGAGGCAACATGTGCCGCTGGATAGAATGTTTGTGTATCAGCGATGAAGAGATGAAAATAGAGAGACAAGAGAGGGACTGACCAGAAGGCAAAACATCGCAAAGGGATCAAATGATGTCGGGACCATTTCGCCCAGCCCGAGGAGCCATTTACGAACAGAAGACTTCCAGTCAAGCCCGAGGACAAGGTCGGGGCCAGAACTACGAGGGAGGGCGCGTACAAGGAGAAGGCAGGTGAAAGAACCACGAGACGCGGTATTCAAGGTAACCGCAAATGTTTCACTCGGTACAGCTTGCGGAAACAAACTACGGAGAAGATCGTTGGAGACCATGGTGACGGCATTCGTAGAGGCAGCGACATGAGCGCAAGGGAGTCCGTTGACGAGTACCGACATGAGGGAAGCAGGAAGAAGAAGGAAAAACGTGATGTCACGCTGCGGACTTGACATAAGCCGACCGGAATTTTCCGGCCTGAAATAGATCCGAATAGATCGCGGGACGAAACTTCCTCACAAAGGCTGTGGGAAAGATCAGTCCCAATGAGGCCATTTGATGGAATGAAAACTTTTCATTTCAGCGCCCCAATACCCACTACTAAAGATAGTGGGCATAAAAGTTTGTTGGTAACATGCAGTGCACGCATAAAGGTGAATGACATCGTATCGAGTCGAGACGGAGTCAAGCGGGGCAGGCACGCGTGCCACCGACTCCAAAAGAACCTGATCATGAGCGCACTTGGCACTGCGCAGCGGCCAAATTGAAACCCAGGTCCCAAAGGCATGACACGCATCGCGGCGACCCGGAACCCAAGGATTGGTCCCAATGCTTCAACGTCAAAGGGATGGGAAGCAGTCGACATCGTGCAGCAAGCAGAGGCCGCCGCAGAGCGAACTCTTGAAAGACTGTGGAGCACGACGAGCTCGGAGCGAGGGAACACGGAAGCGCACAGTGAATAGGCAGCGATCCGTGGTAGGTAGGTAGGTATTGTACACTCGGAGGAGGCAGGCTCGAGCCTCCCAGTAGTGTCGGCGCGCAGTGCCGCACTGCGTCGTCCGGTGAGTCCTGAACTGGAAGCGTATGGGGAGACAAAGCACATCGTGGGCGGTTGGCAGAAATGGACTACTCCGGTGCGCTAAGCTGGCCTAAATAAAAATAAAAATAAGAAGCGCTATCATGATGCTATCGAGTTAATCTTGTCCTTCTTTTCCTTCGTCCTCCTGTCCTACCTCTTCGTCTTCGTCCTCCTGTCCTACTTCTAATCCAGCCATTTCTCTGCTATCTGCTCGACGTTTCTTGATCCGGTGTTCCTCGCACGTGTTGTGCCGCTTCAAACTCTCCGGTCTATTGAATGTTTTCTGGCAGCATTCACACGACCAGAGTGCTGGTCGGTGGACTGATGTCATATGACGGCGACAGTCATGAAACCTCTCGAAATCGCCGGTGTTGTGGCATATCAGGCCGCGATGTTGGAATCCACAGCGCCATCTTTCCCCAATCTTCACAGGCTCGAGCGTTCTTGCAATTTCCGGCGACAACGACTCAAATTTGGTGACAGGTTCCTGCCAGTGTCCGCATCCACGCGGCTGAGTCCTGGGACTAATCTCGGTGCTTCCCTCGTTGGGCCGATCGAGGGATCCCTTGCAGCTACGAATTGCGCGCCGTACACCAGGGTTTTTAGGAGCCCGTAGATGCGAAGCGAATCCCGACCCGTCGTACTCTGAATCGCTGGTAGGAGATTTGGCTTGCCGCTTCTTCTTCCGCGGCCTCGACTTCTTGGCAATATCTGGATGTTCGGAAGGCCCCGGACTTTGCGCACGCCGCTTTCCCAATGCCCTCTCTGATGGTTTGTGAGGAGAGTTGCAATGTGGGGAATAATTCATCGATATCGGTGTGAGAGCTTTTGAACGAAGATTATGAAATATTTCACCCTCCGAGTCATCGATGTCCTTCACCTGTTGTCGGCTGGAGGATGCTATGCCAGATGGTGATGTTGATAATGTTACCGGATGAAGAGCCGGCAGAGAAATGCCTTGGGAGGGTGTGTTGATAGCAGAAGAAGGATGAATGACAGACTCCGATGACAGACGCCGCGGTCTTTGTGTCTGCCTTCTCGTCGGAGACCTCCTGTTGGAAGGGAGAAGCTGATCATCGCTGGACTTTCGTATTTTCGCACGCTTCTTCAAGGGACCAGAATCATCTACTTCGAGATCGTCTTTGGTATCCTCAAATCTACTTCTCTTTGCATTAAGAGATCCTGGTAATTTATGCATTTAGCACCGACGTCAAACTCGAAGAATGGGAGATGAAATACCGAGAACAGCAGCGACGGGAGCTTCAACAAGCGGTAACGGACTATTGGGTAATACCCGCTCTGGTTGTTTACCCTTCGCCTTTGCGCAGTCGCGTTGAGAGAATGGAGGGTTATCAAAGCACTCAGCGGTTTTCGGACATTTATTTGGTCTAGTCCCACTAGAATCCGATTCACCTTCCTTTTCTCTCTTTCGTTTGCATCGGATGGGTTCTGACGATGAACAAATCAGCATTGACACCGGCTAGAGAACAGGACATGAAGAACGATACCTTCGAGAAAGGAACCGCCAGTGTCTTTGCCAGTGAGGGTAGTCCTAACTCGAGTCGATGGTCCAGCGTCTTCAACATCAGTTTGAGCAACTGTAGCGGCGCCGGCCTTCCCTCTCGACGTCGAAAGGGGTAATGGAGAATGGAGACTGGGCGGAGAACGAAGAGGCACTGGAGATCCTGCGAGCGCACATACATTTGGTTGAGATCCTTGCGTCTGCGATGCAGTGATCGTATTGCTAGAGGAAATAGAGGCACTTGCGTCCGCATCGAGATGGGGGATATCGGTTTGCTCTGTGGCCGGGGTGTTGGAGGAGTTACCCCACTGTATCAGGAGTTCATTGAAGTCGGGCAGTCCCTCCGGTACTAGTGGTGATAGGCCAGGCAGATAATTCGGGAAGTCGATGGGATTCTCCGAAGGAATTGTTGTAAGGAAGTCTCCAGATGCTTGAATCCAAGTGATTGAGTTCGACGGATCGCCGACATCATAGGGAGGAACAGCGACATCGAGGTTATCAAAGCTGTCTGGCTTTGCAAGCTGCCGTCTAAGTTTTATATGAGGGACACGCTGTGGACCGATAGATAGAAGAACGAAGAGCGTACGAGCTAATTGCTGAGTCGCAGATGTATCTACTAAAATTTATTCCGGGCGGAGGTGGTCGTGTTGGAGCTGACATTGTTGTTGGAGGTGCAAGGATAGTGCGACACGAATCAAATGCGGAGTCAACTTTATGAAGGACTTGGAGTCTGCAACGTGTTGATGCTATTGAATTTGGAGAGGTGCGGCCAGTTGACTCAGAGACAGATTGGTCGAGCGGGCCTTGGAAGGAAGCGTACGATCCTGATGGAGAAGCTCCAAGATGAGACTAGGGACAGAAGTCGGAGAGATACGGTATGACCTCGAATTGGCGCCGATTGATGACAGGGATGGTGTGAAAAGTGAAGAGAGAAGCTCGCAGAGAGACCAAACATAAGAAGGGAGCGAAAACAACATATTTTTGGTTACGGTGCGGGACCAAGACAAAGGCCAGAGAATACAAATCGGCAAGTCAGGCAGGGTTCGTGGGCGTGCTATTGTATAGGAGCTCGCGGTACTCCAAAGGCGTATCCACGAGACCGAGACAAGGCGGACGCCACATATTCGCCCAGTTTGGCAATCGGTGTTGGATTAACTCTCGACCCAATAATAGTTGTTTTTGTATGAGTTTACAGAATGACTGAAATATTGGACGTCAAAGGCTTGAGTTTCGAGCCGAAACCGGTCAAAATTCGAAGGACCTCACCAATGTACTACGGGAGTCGAAAACGGGAAGTCGGATGTTCTGATGAGATCAGCCCCGGAGCGTGGGCTGAGGCAATCAAACATCCGCATCAAGAGCCTTTCCAAATGGGACGGTGCTGTCACCGCTGGGGGTGCAGAATTTACATGCGTCTGTAATAATATTGTATGGTTGTGACGGTGCACAAACATTGGACTCGGAGGGGATGGGGTAGACACATCATGCCATACACGACCAGTGGATTATTCAGTCATGTATTATAGAGGAGAGCATAGAAACCGTCGGGGCATGGTCCTAAAGCTAGAATGGAATGAGACGATAGGTTGCATTCGATACATAAATCATACAAGGACCCACAATCACATCGCGGAGTCCGCAGAAGTCTAAGCCGGGAAGATGTCACATTGGAGTGTTAGTGTCAGAAGCTTCCAAAATTAGTGAATGACACGTACTCGGCGGGATCAAGGGCCCAGATCGTGGATAGAGTCTGGTTGACTCGAGGCATGCCGATTTTGGCAGCGCTAGCAGTTCGATCGAATCTCAAAGACTTTCGGAGACAAGGTAGGCATTAAATGAGGACAAGCTTTGAAGCATCTAGATGCAGTACTAGTCAGGAGCAGGCGCTCAGGCCGCCAGGAGTCATGGCCACTAATTTCAGGTTAAAAGCCCCGAGCTCTTGGAAGAGATGGATTGGTCGACGTCCATACGCATGCATAATTGGACGATTCGGTTATGGATTCCAGACGACTAGTTCACTGGCCGCGGTTGCAGCTGCCGCTGAAGAGTCAGTGAGTCAATGATTCGGAATAGTCGTGAGAAAGTTGAACGAACATTGAAAGTGACGTCATTGCCAAAAAAAAAAAAGAAAAGAAAAAAACTTACATTTCGCTTCAAAAAACTTTGAAAGAACTGTACCCGGTGCGGGTGCTCGGAAGAGGTCTTATCTACTTCAACTGTAGAATTGGCTAGTTAGTTATGTAGGCTTTAATTCCCCGACAGCTACTTTCATGACGCCTCATGTTATCCCTAGTACGATTAAAACCCCTGCCACACTGTAGGTATTGGAAATTCCCCGGAAAGTATTGTGTATACAGACTATACATATGTCTGCCGCGCGCACGGTCTGGAGAATGAGACCGGTGGTGGGGATACCTGCTGGATGATTTCTTCTTCACGATGGCGCCATCCTTTGTCATCGCTATAGGTTTGGTAATAAGCGGCGTCTCTAGAATGGCTTCCATGCGGCCCTTGGTTTCGAAGACGGTATGATCGCACAACCCGAAAGTCGGCGCTGGTCCGGTATTTGGCACCATGGACAGAAGCACAGGGGGTTGAGTAGGGCGAAATTGTCGATGAACTTTCTGCCAACTGGAAGCGATCGCATTCCACAGCCAATGACGACGAATTCCGGCCTCCAGACGTTTGGATCACAGGTCCGAGGGTGACGTCGAAGGTATTAGACACGGAACTAGAGATCGAAGGACCCAGCTCGTCCAAATCGTTTGTGGCGACGCTCCATATAGTTTCAAGGCAGACGGCCGGGTTAATTCTCTTCTATTCTTGATATTAGGGCCATATAGAGGGTTAAACAAAATATAAACGCACGATATCGAGTCCATCGTTGTGTAGTCATTTCGGACTGGCGCGTCGAAGTTCCTTCGAGGCATCGCTGTAGTTCGTGTTCTAGCGTGAAATAGAGTGGGTGGAAAAGCAGAGGTGGTCCTAATTTTAAGAGATTCGGAAACTGTGGCAACCTGTATTTATGGGCTGTGAGATACGAGTCTAAACAGGTGCAGACAATTGACTACGATGTAGACCAGTTAAGCATGTCGGATGAGGAAGCTGAAAGACAAGACTAGGGATGCTGATCTTCTTGGATAAATGCAGAGTGCTGATTCATGGAAGGGCTCTGGTGATAGAAAAATACAATTCGAAGCTGTGCAGTAGACCGTCTATAGTTTGCTGTACAAGAGGGCCCACGACGTATCCACGAGACCAAAGACAAGCAGACAAGGACAACGCCACAACGTCGCCTGATAATGGCAACCACAGTTCGCGTACGCTTGGTGCCTTGAGGCTAATGAACAGCCATCGCTTTGAAAGATACAAGAGTACGAAGTGATTCATTTTAACCGGAAGAGATTGGTACAGTCGAAGAGCCAGGCAAGAGAGCCCCATTCGGACGTTCTCCAAGAGGAGCGGTGATGTCGGGGTCATTACTCGAGCTTAGCATAAATCCATTACAGTTGCCTGTGATGGAATCCGAAAGCGCTATAGGTAGGCCGAGTGACGGTGCCTCGTGTGTAAGTTGCCGAGGGGTTTGAATTAGCTCGCCCACAGGCTGGTTCGAACACGATCACTAAAAATATTCAATAATCACGGACTTGCGTTGGCCCAGGACAACAGAATATACAAGGACAGATAAGGACCCGTAATTCCGGAGAACAAGTCATTAGACACGCTGGGAACATAGGTAGCCTTCCCATTTGCAAACGACACAGCCTCAGCCACGGCGGGATCGGTTGCTGGAGGATCAGTTGAAGCACCAGTGACAAGATCTGATTCCCTCACCAAAGACATTCGGAAGTTCAGAGTAGGCCCCAGAAACTGAGAGAACAGAAAGATAGACTAAAGTAGCCGAACAGGAGCAGTAACGGCTGCTGATGTCCACACTGAAATCCCGACCTCCGAGCTGCTTGACTCTTGCTGTACCACAGCTTCAAGGGGTTGCTTCGTGGTACAAGCATCTCTTGAACTCAGTCTCTGCCGCACAAGTGCAACTAGAGGCGAAGGAGATTCTGCAAAAAATTCTGGCCTAGAATAGGCCCCGTGAAGCTCCAGCCAAGGGTTGTCCGGAAAATAAGCTTTCCTTGTCCGGATATAAACTTTTCGAGGCCAAAATCCGCGAATCCTTGTCCGGAATTAAGCTTTTTGAGGCAACTTTTTGAGATTTTGGACAGCGGAAGGCTCCGAGAGGTGCCGAAAAATTGGTGGATGTAAGTATCGGCATCTCGGCACTCCAAGAAGCTTGTCCGATATAAGCTTTTTCAGGCCAGAAACTGCGCAAAACATAAGCTTTTTGAGGCCAAAATTGAAGGTTTTGCCCGGACAACCTTCCTCCTAGAATTGGTGAGCTCACATGACTCACTCGGAAAACGGTCCGCACTTCGGCTCCATCAGTAAGATCACATTTTACTTGTCGGCTTGTCGTCTTGTTTCACTTGTTACAAAAAAATAAAAGCGCAGAAATGATGCCTAGATTCCAACGCATGCATTCCCAAAAAAAAAAAAAATCTGAACTTGTCGGATTTCGGACATAGCTTGTCCTCTTGTCAGCTTGTTGGCTTTTCTCGCTTGTACAAGCTTGTACAAGCTCAGACAAGCACCGGCAAGTAAACTGTTAAAAGGCCGATGTCGCCGGCATCCAAGTCTCTTTAAGTTAAAGCTGCGGACGTGTGGGCCCAAGGAGGGCCTACGTGATTCAGAAAAATCCTCATATCCCCGTGAAGTCTAAGTTGCTTCTTATGAGAGGACACACTCTGAATTCAAATTTCTATAGACTATACTAGTAGTATAACTGTACATTGATGTTGACGCTTGTGTCGCTCGAATGGTGCGTACAGATCGAGGTCAGCTTTTTTTTGGAGGATGATAGGGCCTAGTGCAGTGTTATTGGCAGTGCCTGATACCGATCACGAGTGTAAGTACACTGAATGTTGTAAAGAGAGAAAATCTGCTTTCTGTAGGAGCCGAAAGCTTGACGCACCAAACCCTAGACGGAAAATCGGACAACCTTTCAAAATTTCAAGAGTTTGACTTTGGCTGGTTGTACTTGGGCTGTACTTGAAAAGCTTGAACGCTGGAACGTTGAACGTTGAGCGTTAAACGTGAACAGGGGGCACTGCCACCATCGGCCCAGTCGGCAATGAATTAAATGTCCGCGCTCCGATCCGAGTCACCGATCCTGTGGACCCGTGTTGATGTGCCGCCATCTCAGAGCCATTGCGGAAGGCAACTGAGCGCAGGAAAACACCTCTTGGAGACGTCGCCAGTGTCTTGCTTTTGCCTCATTTTATCAACTAGGTACATGCTATCGAACAGGAGAAAATCAGCGGTCATTCAAAGAATCAAAATTACCTGTTCCGTGGACGTACGACGGGGTACCCGTTCGGTGAACTTGGACAAGTCGGTGCAGGCACAGGTCCGGTATGATATTGTATCCAGGGGTTGTACTTGATCCCCGTGGAATATATATATATAAGACGGCCGGATCGTGTGGCAAAAACATCCACCTTTCGCTTTGCCACCCATGCTACGGGCAACCCTTCTTTCTTTTCTTCTTCTTCCCGTTAATCTATGGGCTGTTTCCGCTAAGGGACTTCTGAGACCTCGCGGACAGTACATCGTCGATTCCAACAATGCCATTATCAATAAGCTCAACGATCGAGTGAGCAATATTCTCTGTCTTTCTTTTTCATTCACTGCTCATATACATGCGCTTGCATTAGTATACGCTTAATCTTACTGTGGCGGGAACGAGTGGGCTTGCATGACACGTACCCGACTCTCGAAATCTAATCTTCTCAACAGCGGTTACCGTGATACTTGACACTGGAAGCACAGATATGTGGTATGCAATGTGTAAAACCTCACCGTGTTGCATAACTTGAAGAATGTATCCTCAGGGTTCAGCCACCAGGTGGGATCGGCTCCTTCAACGATACTGGGGCCAACGCCACCATCCACTATGGCGATGGAAGTAACTTTGTGAACGGCAATGTTGGGTTGGCATCAGTAGAGATAGCTGGTCACCAGATACCCACTCAAGGTAATTTCTTACTTGTGCTGGAAGATATAAGGTTTACAGACGTCCTTCGATAGCCTTCATCAACGTCACGAGCGTCAGTTTTGTCCTCGTGTCTCCGTTTCTGTGTCTGACCGCATCGACTCAGAGCGTTGGCCAGACTTTCGATTTTGAAACAGGCACTTTTGGTCTCGTGGGTCTTGGTTTCGACAACCCCGATGGGGACATTCCTGCGGCACTCACCGCTGTCGGTGTCAATGGCACCGTCGTTGGCAAATCAGTTTTGTCCAGTATATTCGACCAGAACCCGGACAAGGGCCGGTTCTTCGCATTCTCTTTGTCGCGTCTTGAGGACGTCAACGACTCAGCTGACGCCGAGTTGACCATCAGCGAATACGATGAAAAATATTCGGATGTTCAATTTGCTCCTTTGCTTCCTCAATTTCCGTCAAACAGCGGCCGGTGGGGCGTTTTGTCTGACGGTGTATCTGTCGGTGGTGTGGATATTCCGTGGATTGCTAACTTCAACAAGACACCAGCGGGACAGCAGCTTGTCATCTTTGATACTGGAACCAGCAATTTCCTTCTTCCTGCAGTAATCCGTGACGCCATCTACTCCGCTGTTCCTGGGGCAGTTCTTGCCGTCAACTCGTCAATTCCAAATATCCACGCTGGTGAAGACAAGAATGTGTGGGTCGTGCCTTGCACCACTGCTATCAACCTCACCGCGAAATTCGGGCAAGTCCAGCTTTATCTGTGTCATCGCATATCCTGACATCATCCAAAGCGGTCAGGAATTCCCTATCCATCCGCTCGACTTGACAGATTTCATGCAGCTTCCTGGCCCCGACGGCAAAAATCACACATTTTGTATCGGCTCCATCACGAGCGGCGGGAGCATTACCTCCCCGTCCACCGGATTTGATGCTCTTTACGGCGACTCCTTCCTGCGCAACGTGTACTCTGTGTAAGATATCACATCTCTCACAATGGACCCAGGCTCAATCTGCTTGGATTAGGTTCGGGTTTGGAAACGACACGACAACGCCGTTCGTGCAGCTTTTGTCCCAGACCATTGCCTCTGAGGCTGCAGCCGACTTTGCCAGTGTTCGGGCCCAGTTCCTCGCCCTGACTGCCCCCGAACTGTCTCCTGCTGACACCATCCGGCTCTTCGATGGCCCTTCGGCGGGCACGACCATGGACTCCTCCGCGCCGGCTTGCAGTCCTTCCACTGCCAGTGGCGCCTCAGATGCCGTCCTGGGGAAGGCTAAAACATCCGCTGATCTCGCGGACAGTAATGGTTCATCCACCACCGATTCCCAAGTCGTTAAATATGGACCTGTTATTATCGGTCTCCTCGCAGCGAACTTGGTAATCCTCCTGGTTCTTGCATTCCTCGGAGTCATGAGCTTTGTGCGAAACGGTAGGACTACCGGTCCAACGAGGGCATTGAATCCCCAGTACGCACCTGTTAAGGTCAAGGACGATTTTTCGCGGGTTTCTTTTTCGCAAGACAAGCCTTATTCAGATTAAAATTCCATAACAGAATTGATTTACTTTTGCCACTGGACTATTAACGGGATCGCGTCGGAATAATGCTCTACCTACCTAACAAACATATTATGTACCTAAAGTTTGCATCTACAGTATTTGAACAATTGGACTGATTCATCGTTTAACGCAGCACACAGAGCGTTGAGATCTTGGCGAAAAAGTGCCGAGGGAATCGGTGATGTTCAGCGCATTGAGAGCAGACCCGGAAAACGCGATGTTGAGCGCCGCGATGGGTTGGGTAGAGACACTGAGCAGTTGGGTAGTGGAAGTTATCAGAGGATGGATCTCGGACGGCGTGTTTAGCCTTGAAATCCGTCATACGTTTTACGCGCAGTATCCGGTGACGTCACTTTTCAACCCAAGTTCAAGTTGCACCGCTTCGAAATTATTGTGGACGCTGAGCGCTCTGAGACTTCAGGGTACTGAAAATTGAAGGTACGGAAATAATTTGCTGCTACCGATCATAGGATGCGAGTGTGGAAACGTCCATAATCATACTCATACTAAGTAGTCCATACTGAAGCTAAACGACGAGAAAGAAATAGTTATACAAAGGTTAAGTCTCCATATGTGGCACATTCGAAGGTTCATGGCGCAGAGGCGCGGTTGACGTTTCAGTTCTCCATTGCGCTCTCATCGCTGCACGCGTGATGCGCCTCACGCGTGTACATGAGAACAGCTCCACCGCATCGCGAGCACCGAGAGATGCAGAACGCGTTGCGCCGACGCAACACATCCGGGCGCCTGGTGGCAGCCGCGGCCGCAGCGGGGTCCGGGTGCCTGGTGGGCTTGCCCAGCGACTCCAGGTGCGGCTTCTTGCCGCCCTTCCTTGTGCCCGCCAGAACTTTGGCGGGGGAGGATATTGTTGCCATGGCGTCTGCGAGGCACGCGAGTTGGAACGCGCGCCCGTCGGAGGGAGGGCGGTTCGATGGCAGGAGAACGTTCAAGGCGGAGGGGGTGGGGAAGAGACCTGCGGCGTCTATCATTTCGGCGCTGTTTGATACTTTGAGGGTATCCCTACGCAGGCGTAAGCACGCTTGGAATGATACCAGAATACAGGAGACTCACGAGGACATCTTGGGGTTGCAGAGGTAAATAAATGCCACACAAAATTGAGTTGACAGGATGCGACCGGTCAAGACGCCTGAAGAAGAGAGGCGAGATAGATCAGAGGATATACTTTCACAGAATTTGTAAAAGACGAACGGTGGATGAAGTGGAAGAGAGAAAGACACGTGCCGGCGGTGGCACGCTCTTGCCCGAATTTATAGCAATTCATTTGGCTTGGACCAGCACAAAAATAGCCAAAAAGGGACATCGACGTCTTCGCTTGAGGACAATGAGACTTGTGGGCGCGGCGCACGCGCCAGATGGCCACGGGGTGGCCACACTAGTTGTGGCTCGATTTGGTAATTGTGGTTCGCTGGGAATAATCAACGCAATTTAGTGATAAAGGGTCTCAAAGGTATCGTACCGGAGGAAAAGTGGAGGCTCTAAACACGACGAAGACAAGAACCAGCCGGGAGGAGGAAAGGAAGGCGCACGGAAACAACAACGCGACAGTGAAGACCAAAAATCAAAGTCGTCACGGCCACGACCGCGTCAAGTCTTCTTGATTCCAGGCCCACTCCTGGGACATATAACTCGTACACATCGACAGACCTCATTCTGAAAGAGAGTCGATGACCGTGTATCCTTGAATCAAATCCGCAATGAAGATACAGAAACTGCAGTGACAGACAGGGAAAAAATTGTCTTGGAGTTCTCCGAGTCCGAGTCCATTCCGACACCGTTCTTCCGACGGTTGATCCTAGGTAGGTATATTCCGGCGCGGCCCCGTTAACTAGTAATCGATAAGGATCCAAGCCGGAGGCTTTGAGCGCAAGATTTGACCACTTGCGAATCGAAACTGGCAGTCGGGGCTCGAGATCGACAATTAAATGTCAGCAGGCTTTGATGATTTCAAGAGCCCAGATGGGCTTCTGGCTTCAAAGCGCCTGGCATGCGGTCAATCCACGGCGATCCTGGGTTCATGGCAAAGTCGTAGCTGTGTCGCGGTAAACGTCAGTGAAGAGCGCCAAGACCGCTTACCTAATTTTCAACCTTTCTCCGCTGCACATGCCAGTCCCCTGCAACCTGCGGTGCATTGAACACTTTCTCTTCTGGGAATTGAAGAATTGTACTCTCGGTTCGAATCTATACCGATTCTGCGGAATTTGGACTGGGAGCTGGTCGGAATTTTAAGAAGTTCTTGCACAACGCGATGCGCAGTTTCTGCCAGTGACCTCGGCCCTTTCCATCTTTGCCCATGGCGCCCATGCCCGTAGCTCGACGGTACCCGGGCCCTGAACTAGAGCTATATATCCTCGCAGGAACAGCCCTCGCAATCCGAGATGCCATGTATCCATCATTGCTGCTGCTCTCTGCCGTCCTCGGGCTCGCGCAACTCATCCATGGGGTCAACTCGGAGATTGTTCTCGATAAAATGGATCTGTATTTGAACCAAGGTGAGGGTTCCCAACAAGTCCTCGCCAATCCCGGACTTTCTTCAACCCAGAACATTGGTTAGCTGAGTCTTCCTTCCAACGGTACCAATATCCGCTCTCAGATGAATATTCCGACCATCCCGAGTACCACAAGCTGAGGATCAAACAGCCCACCCTGTGTTACCCCTCGGTCCAGCAATACTCCGACACATCGACGTCGGAGAGGACAGGCACCTCTTCTTCTGGTGCGTTCTTCCTGCCCTTGTACCTCCAATGAATACGCCTTACCCAACGCGTCGGCCAGGTTCTTCGAATCCCGCCGCCGACCCGCTCGTGCTCTGGCTCAACGGCAGGCCCGGCGGGAGCTCCATGCTCGCGCTGCTCTTCGAGCTCGGGCCCTGAACCATCGTGTCCCCCACCCACACCACGTCCAACCCGCACAGCGCGCGAGCGTGCTCTCCCTCAACCAGCCCGTGCACACGGGCTTCTCCTTCGGCGGGCCCCCCGTGCACTCGACGGCCGCCGCCGCACGCGTTCCTGCGGCTCTTCCTGGCGCGCGCGTGCCGCTGCACCTTGTGCGCGAGAGCTTCGCGGGGCAGTGCGCGCCGCACATCGCCCGCATCGTGCACGCGCGCAACCAGGAGCGCGTCCCGGGCCGCGTGCGCGTGCGACGGGCCGCGCGCGGTGTTCGCCGACGCGCGTGGCGCGGAGTGCACGGCGCTCCGCGCGTGCTATAGCGCGGAGACGCAGGCGGTGTGCGGGCCCGCGGGGCTGTGCTGCGGCTTCGAGATGTTCGGGCCGCTTGAAGGTCTGGGCATCAACACGAACGACGTGCGCATGGCGTGCGACAAGAGCTGGGCGGGCGGGTCGTGCTACGCCGCGACGGGCTGGATGAGCGCGTACATGAACAGTGCGCGCGTGCGCGCGGCCATCGGCGCGTGTTCGCGGACTTCAACGCGCCGCTGCAGTACGCGTTCATGGTGCGCTGCGAGGGCGCGTACCCGGCGCAGTGGCTGCTCACGCCGGTCATTATTGCCGGCGTGCGCGTGCGCGTGCTCGTGTTTGCCGGGAACACCGGTGCGACCCACCTGAGTCTACTTATACATGACGCTTATAAATAAATGGATGGTGGTAGATATGGTGTGCAACTAAATCGTAGATTTCTCCGCGAAATGAGTGAGTAGTGACGGACGATTGGTGCAGGGCAAGGAACGCTGGATCACAGCTGGAGAGCGCGTTCCACGACGCGTTCGCTGCGCCCGTGGTACACGTCGCGTTCGTGGTCATCGACGATGCTGGGTGAGTCTTCCGTGTTTGAAACTTGAAACCGTTGGGACTGACTGGATACTTACGGACATAGGGTGCCACACGACCAGCCCGAGGCCGCGCTCGTACGTACACTTCTCTTCGACATCGACCGGGAGTCGGATACTTACCTGTTGTTGGACATGTCCAACCGCTGGATCCCCCATCAGCGGGAATTATTCGGACGCAGCATAGTCCGATTATATATGTCGTTGTCAAGGTCGGTGAATATGGACATGAACATCTATATGTTATCCTGCGGTCATGGGGATTGGGCGAAAAGGGCCGGCGTCTCATTTCGTTCAACTTCGACTTGCATAAAATATTACGACGCCAAGTGCTAAGCGTGGATGCAGACGCAAGCGGCTCACAGGATCACTCCAAGGCCGACCCAAGGAGTTGGATCTGCAATGTTCAACCACTGGATGCGCAAAATTCCTATTGGCCGTTTCAATAATACTTGGCAAATGACTCGGCTATGTCCGTAAGGATTTACTACGCTGGCTAGCGTATCACACGCGGGGGTGTTACTGAGTGGGAGCGGGGACCGGGTGTTGGAGCTGGGGTGCGGTGTTAACGGTAAACGTCTATCTAATCCGAGGCATGGTAGATAATTAATAATTGGCAATGCAGTGCGTGCGCGTTGTTGATCGGGTGTAAATGAAACCTGCGTGATTGGCCAATGCTTTTTAATTCCCTCTCCCATGTGAGATGATGATGTCATGGTCGATCCTCCAAGTCAGCCAGTCTCAGCGGGGCTAGCAGTAGCCAGCCCAAGCCACGTCGCCAGTCTCCAGATATTCCGCCTTGTCCCCGCGCAGCCTTCCGACATCTCGACGATGCCAGCGAGTGACGCTACTCACCTGCCGCACTCGGGCTCTGCATTCCCAGGTCCAGAACACCCGGCCCGTCACAGCTTCCACGGGCTGTGTTGCCCGGCTGC
Source organism: Mycena sp. CBHHK59/15 (assembly GCA_029204085.1). Taxonomy (NCBI): domain Eukaryota; kingdom Fungi; phylum Basidiomycota; class Agaricomycetes; order Agaricales; family Mycenaceae; genus Mycena; species Mycena sp. CBHHK59/15. The sequence continues at coordinate 16,156 of JARGXW010000793.1, forward strand.
ATGTGCGTGCCGGATGCGTGCAGTGAGCCAGCTTACATGAAAGCTTACCAGAGCTGCATTGACCCCGGTTGGGTTGTCTCGCGGTAACAAGGCATTTTGGCTGGCATGTGGGTGGCGGATCAGACGACTGCTGAATCACTCGGATGTTCTTCTGCAGAACAGCATGGAGGCTCGGCGCTCAACACGAAGAAAGCGCTTGCATGTGGCTATATTTCGGATTATAGCCTGCTATCACCAGTTATCGATAGTTATCAGCTATCTGACTACTAAGAATACAACGAACACCCCCTCAAAAATAGACAACCAGGTACCGAGATCACGTGGAACATACCCATAAGGGCGGAGCTCCAAACGAAACAAGAAACATCTACTTGCTGACGGCCGCGGTGCCTCTCTGACTCCCCCACCACCATGGACGACACCGAGCAGGACTCTCTCCACGCCGACAGCACCGTCCTCGTCGCAACCACCATCGCCACCCTCGTCCTCGCTGGCTCCGCCTTCATATGTCGCTCCGGAAGACGGCTTACCCTCGCCAGCGCCCTCTCCCGCACAGACCCAGACGGCAGTAAACACCCCCTCAAGGCGCACGCCGCAGACAATGCAAGCGACGACGCGAAGGACGCAAAGGCCGCCCGCTCGAAGGAGCGCCGCAGGCGTGGCAAGGACCCGCTCAAGGAGATCCTCAAGGGTGGGAAGAAGCTCAAGGCGCTCGGCATCGTGCCGCGCGACCGCGATGACACCGGCAGCAGCACCTCTGCGTCCACCTCCCCGCTTCCACGCATGACCATGATGCCAGAGTCAGGCTCCTCGCAGCGCTCCGCCTCCCTATGCACGTCGTCGTCCCGGTCCGTGTCCGCCTCGACGGCGTCCAGCACGCTCCTGCACACGACCGAGACGGACCCGGCCGCGCCGGACAGCCACGACGGGGACCCGGCGGCGCACGGCGCATCTGAAGCGTTGCGCGACATCTCCGAGATGCCCGAGACGCCCATCATCTCCATTTCCTCGACCTCCCCCGCGGCCACCGCGGACAAGGCGTCTGCGGCACTACAACCCTCCCAGACGTTCCCGCCGTACTATTCCGCGACCGGCGCGCCGGGGTCCCGGGACTGGGACGACCAGAGGCCGTCTGACGCGGCGTGCCGCAAGCCCCCGCGTTTCCGCTCAAAATCGAAATCGCGCGGCGCGCCCGTCCCGCCCTCCGTGTCCATGCCCTTTGCATCCACCTCTGCATCCACATCCACGTCCGAATCGACGGCGCACTCCCCGCAGCAGCCGTCCTCCTCGTCCTCGCTGTCGTCCGAAGACTTGACGTTCCCCACGCTCAACAGCGCAGCCCCCACCGCCGCCCCAGAGGCGAGCAAACCGACAGTCGCGGCAGGCGGAAACGGGACCCCGCGCCGCGCGCCGACGCCGCGGCGGACGCCCACGCCGTCCTCGGGCTCGGCCGGCGGGAACACGCCCCCGCCGCCGTCGCTCACGGCGCAGACGCAGCTCGCGTCGCTGCGCGGCGCGCTCGAGGCCGCGCGCATGCGCGAGGAGAAGGCCCGCGCGGACATCGAGCGCTGCACCAAGGACATCGAGATGATGCGCTGGGAGAATCACACCTGGCGCCGGCGCGAGCTCGAGGTGCGCGCCCTTGCGTCTCATTTCGTCTCCTCATAGAGTGCTGACGCACGTTGTTGTTTTAGCTCCAGGGGCAGATCCACCACCTGATGCACCAACTGCAGGCGTACGCCGCGCTGTTCGCGTCGCAGATGTCCCCGCCGCCGTCCGCGTCGCTGCAGGTCCCGCCCGGCGCGAGCCCCGGCGGCAGCTCCACGCACGGGCCCCCGTCGCCCTCCTACCTACCCCCGCCGCCACCGCCGCCGCAGCACTCGCCCGGCGTGCACGCGCAGCTGCTCCCGGGCATGTTTTCGCCGCCGCCGCACGCGCCACCGTTCTTCGGCTACCCCGCGCCGCTGCCGCCCCCGCCCCCGCCGAGCCTCTTCGCACTGATGTTCCCGGGGAGCGGGCCGCCGTCGAGCGTGTCGTCCGCCTCCGCGGGCTCGGTGTCGCCGGACCTCGTCGAGCCGCTCGACCGCGGGCGGCGGCGCACCCGCACGCAGACGGCGGAGGCGCGCATGGGCACGTGGGAGGGCGGCGAGATGGGCGACGGGTGGGTCGGCGTCGGCGTCGGCGTCGAGGAGGAGCGCGAACAGGAGGAGGATCTGGAGGAGGGCGAGGACGGGGATGGCTATGAGGACGAGGGGCTCAGCGAGGTGCTTGCGGACGCGATTTTGAAGCGGCCCGAGAGCATCCGGGTGAGGTCGAAGAAGGGACGCGAGCGGGACAGGGACAGGGACCAGCCGCCGGCGGAGTTCACGTTCCCGTCCATCTCGGACTTTGGGAACGTCGGTGTGAACGGCGCGTATAGGCACGTGCGGAGCGAGCCGCCTGCTGCTGCTGTGAGCCCCGAGCGCGCGGAGGCCGAGGCTGAGGCCGAGGCGGGCGAGAACGCTGCCGCTCCGTGATCGCGTTTCCTCTGGCGACCTATCACAATCCATCCTGGTGCTCGCTCTTCACCATCAATCAATCTCGAATTCCCTGGGATCATTCATTCACACCTATCATCATCATCTTCGTCGGTCATCTCATCTCATCTTTCGGCTCCCCCACCCAATCGTTTCCCGCCGCCGTCGCCACCATTCACAAAGTAAATACACAACACAACACATATCGATATCATATATACCATATTTCGTCTCCGTCTCGCCATTTGGTCGGTCCCTATGGACGATGCCCGTGTCTAGTTATAGATCGTCGTAAGGAGGAAGAAGTAGTAAGCAAGTAAGCAAGTAGTAAATAAGTATTGTACATGAATTGGAAGAACTGCCCTCTCCGCAGTTTGCGGTATTGTAGTGTGGTGTTCGCAGTGTTGTTCGTAAGTAGTGCATACGTCACGGTGATTAGCCTCGAGGCTCGGAGCGCTGATCTTCGCCATGCCAAGCATTTCGCGATGAACGTCAATTGCCATATCGGGGTGCGGAGCGATACCTGTCAAGTCTGTAGATCATGGCGGGGCATCCCGTACCGATTTCAGCCCCTTTGTCCTACGCTGTGGACACTCGCTATCAGTGTCGCTTGCCTCAAAGGCAGTGCGCCACTGGCATTGACTTTTGTGTCGCTCTTGTACCCATGCCCAGGGATCTCCCGCCACCGTGCTCAATTAATCTAGATTATGCTCCTTATAGACGTTTCATTCAAGAGACTGGAGGATTGTATGAGTATATCTGTCTGACAGTGACATGTCCGAGGCACCCTCTCGTGATACACTGGCAGCGTCGTCAGCGTCTCTGTTGCCCCGCCTCATGAGATCGATGCCTCTTTGTCTACCGCCGCGCAGAGCCGCGCAGCTCCCAGTGCCGCGGTCCACAGCACCGAACGCCCCCCAGTGGATACTGTCGAAGTAGTGGCTCGGCTGGCCATATAGCCGGTAGTCGGGCGCCGCGCCCGACTACGTAGACCTACCCTCTTATCTTGTAACCATCTCATTTCACTTTCTCGATCACCCTTATATACCTTATCGACCACGGACGTTCCTCAGTTGTTCACTCTATCGTGCCCAACTGAGGTTCGTCCGGTTTAACTATCCTTTGCTTTACTTTACTTACTTCTGTAACTAGCTCTACATTCTAACAGGTTGGAATATATAGTTGTTCACTCTATCGTGCCCAACTGAGCTCTACATTCTAACAGGTTATGGGCCCCGTGCCTAACTTGCTTCAGATTACAGCTCAGCACGATTTTATTGCTATACTACAACTCACAGACCCGCGAAGAACCCTTACAGCTATTTTGTTGTCGTCGCCGAACCCCTGACTATGTCTTCGAACTCGCCTAGTGTGCCGCTTCTCCCAGACGGGGAGAAGTTTGACGGTACAAAGTTTTTGGCATTCAAGACCACTATATACGCGCTCGCCAAAGCCCGTGGCGTAGCTTCGTATCTCGACGGCACTTTACCCACCCTTCCCCTCCTCCCGCTGGCGCTGGCGCTCCCATTCCCACTGCCCTGACGGTGGTGCTTCCTCCCGACGCCACTCCGATCTATTCCATGAACCCATCCCCCGAGGAATGGAAGCATCGCGATGCTTTTGCGTATGCGCTGGTCGTGCTCAACTCCAAGAATCCGATTGGCTTGGGATTGAAACTTGACGGTTCTGCACACGACGCCATGAAATCCCTCGAGGACATCTACGGCCAAGTAACCGACATGGGTTTGGTCAACGCCAACCGTGATCTTCATACGGCTTACCTCGTTCCGGGAACCCCAATGACCGAGCATGTCACTCGCCTTCGCAACTTGTGGAGGGCGGCGAACGACATGGGCGCGAAGATCGATGATGCACAGTTCCGCACCATCTTCATCTCGCTGCTTGGCGAGGAATGGGACATGATCGTGCCCGTGCTCCATACCTTCAAAAGTTCAGCGGAGGTCATTAGCTTCATAACCATGCATGCCGAGCGCCTGAATCGGACCGGCGTACCTTCCTCATCCACTCCCGCACCCCAAGCCCTCGCAGCGAACACCAATTTCGATGCTCGTCGCGCAGCCCGCAAGAACCTCGTGTGCAGCAATGTGCAATGCGGCGCACCGGGGAAGAAAGGTCACTCCATTGCGGATTGTTTCTGGCCTGGCGGCGGCAAGGATGGTCAATGGCCGACATGGTGGAAGGGAAAGAAAGGAAATACGGCAAATGCGACCGCGAACACCGTCGAGACGATTGCGTTCTCAGTGTGGACTATCCCCGAAGCCGTGATCCGTCCGTACGACGAGGACGGCATCCAAGCGGTGCAATTCCGCGGCGAAGAGGTTCTCGCATCGCCGTGTCGTTCATGGCGTGGGAGGAGGCAGCTGAGGCCACAGTGGCCAGCATGCTCCCGGATTCGAGCCCAACTCGCTCGGAGGCTTCCAGCTTTGTTATCCTTGACTCGGAGGTCTCCGACTCGGCGTCCAGCTTCGACTTTATCAGCGACACTTCCGGTGTCTCTGATGTCACAGACGATGACTTGCCTGACCTGGAATCCGTAGGCGCGTCCGACGACAGTGTCCCGCATATTTTGCACTGCTCCCGAATCTGGCGCTCGCGCAGCGTTGCACAAGGTTTTGCGCAACCCACCCCGGACGTCATTGCGGCGCGTGCCGAGGACACCTTGCACGGCGCGCAGCCGTACCCCGGGGACCAGGAAATCGAGCCTGGCCGTCGCTTCCTGGTGTACTCAACATCTGAGACAGAACATGTCATTCTCGATAATCATACCAACGAGGATGTGTTCATACCCACCGTGTTACTCTTCGACCCTTCCTTCGACCTCGCGGCTTGGTACACTCACCAGCGCCTCGCAGCGCAGGGCATTCCCGATGCCGTGCTCGCATTCATGACGGATACGCCGCAGTCTCGCGAGTATCGTGTCGTTGCGGACTCCGCCGCTACAGACCACTGCTTCTGGAAGCGTGAGGACTTCACGGAGTATTACCCCGTCGAACGCGAGGGCAAGGCAGCCGAGGGCTCGAAATTTCGCATCTTAGCGACTGGAGTGGTGCGTAAGACTATAACGTACCAGGGGCAGAAGAAGGAAATTACCTTGAATGCTATTCATACCCCCGATATCACTGTCAATCTCATCTCCATCTCCAAGCTCGATGCGAGCGGGTTTTCCGTCGAATTTGGCCGCGGACAGGCCGTATTCAAGAAGCCCGATGGGTCGCCGTTCATGGCGGGCACCTCGTTAACGGCATGTACCAGCTGGATTTTGATGATGCCGAGATGGTTGCTGCGTGGGTCGCCAGGTCGCGAGACCTCCCAGCCAGCAAAGAGACGTGGCACCGTCGTCTCGCCCATCTCGGCAACTCGGGTCTTGAGGCGCTGATCTCGGGGAAGCATGTCGACGGCCTCCATGTCCTCGGGGACGGCTTGGATGGCTTATGTGAAGACTGCATCTTCGGGAAGCACGCGCGCCGGCCGTTCGACGGAGACCACCAGCCCGAGAAGGGTGTTGGCGATTGCATCTACATGGACCTGTGGGGTCCAGCGCAGGTGACGGGCATGGGGGGAGTCCATTGGCTTATGCACTGCGTCGATGGTCACTGCGCGGGGCCGTGGGTTTATTTTCTCGGGCACAAGACAGCGGAGGAGAGCTTACTGCATTTTAAGCTGCTCAAGGCTGAGGTTGAGACGCAGACGCGGAGGCCCGTGAGGAAAGTGCATGTGGATGGTGGAGGCGAGTGGATTAACCATTTGTGGCGGGATTTTTGTGGCGCCGCAGGAATCATCATCGAGGTGACCACCCCGCATTCCTCCTCCCAGAACGGTCCCGGCGAGCGTGGAATTCGGACGACAGTCGAGTTCGGCAGATGCTTGCTGGCGGATTCAGGTCTCCCGAAGAGCATGTGGCCGCTGGCGTTTGAGGCGGCGGCGTACGTCCAGTGGTTCCATCCAAAGCGTCGTGCTGGCGGTAAGACACCGTGGGAAATCTATCATAAGCAGAAGCCAGACATCTCTCACCTTCGCGCATTTGGTTCCGTCGCCTACGCAAAAATCGTCCCTATCGAGGCCGCCGGCGGCAAGCTCAATGCGCGCTCCATCAAGTCCGTGATGGTTGGGTACAACAAGACTGCTGGTTATCGTCTCTGGAACCCCGCGACGCGCACGATCTTCAATTCGCGCGACGTGATTTTTGAGGAGGGCTGGGGACATCGGTCGCTTCCTCCAGCAGGGGGAGATTTGGAGGCTGGAGGAGACGCGCCGCACGTTCCAGTTGTTATTCCCCATCCAGACGCTGATGCTATTCCGGCCCCTGCAGACCTTGCTCCCGAGGCCGCGCCTGAGCCTGCGCCCGCTCCGCCTCCTCCTCGTCGCTCGGCTCGCCAGCCAGTCCCGTCAAAGGCAATCGTCGCTTCGAATGAATCCCAGGCTACCGAGGCCGCTGCCAAAGCTTCTGGCGCGGACTGGGCTACTTCTCGCCCGACCCCGAATTCACGCACCCGGGCGCTTGCCGTCTCTACCATTCCTTCTGGGGTCCCGAAATCGTTTCGGGAGGCTATGCAGCACCCGGAATTGTGGATGGACCCCATGAAGAAGGAGTACGGGATGTTAATGGATCGTGGTGTCTGGGAATTGGTGGATCTCCCCGCAGGTGCCAATGTAATTGACAGCAAGTGGGTGTACGCTGTCAAGTACGACACGGCGGGCGAAATCATCAAGTGGAAAGCGCGCCTTGTTGCGAAGGGATTCCAGCAAATCCCGGGCGTTGACTTCTTCGAGACGTATGCGGGCGTGGTGCGCTACGAGTCATTGCGGATGCTGTGGGCGATCTGTGTGGATCAGCCGGGGTGGTTGATGTGGTCCATGGACGTCGTGAGCGCGTACCTGAACAGCCCCATGAACGAGGTGGTGTACATGCGGCAGCCGGAGGGCTTTGTTGTGGAGGGTGCGGAGTCGCTGGTGTGTTTGATGAAGTTGTCGCTGTACGGGATGATGCAGTCGGGGCGCAACTGGGCGGACCATCTCGAGAAGGCATTCTCCAGCTTGGGCTGGACTCGCTCGCGCGCTGACCCATCTATTCGCATCAGGTCCTCGCCCGCCGGTACTTCCATTGCCGGTGTCTACACCGACGATATTGACGGCATATCATCCTCTGCGGCAGCCGCGACCGAGGCGCAAGACGGTATTCGTGCTACATACGCCGTTACGATGTCCCGCGCACTGCGACCTCGCTCGGCATGACCATCGAGTACGACGAGGTCGCTGGCACCATCTCCATCTCCTCTCGGCCTTACCTCGAGCGCGTCCTCGAGCGCTACGGGATGTCGGACTGCAACCCCAAGGCGACCCCACTCCCCGCTGGCATCGAACTCACCGCTGCCCAGGGCCCGACGACGGCCGCCGACATCGCTTACATGGCAGACAAGCCGTACCGTGAAGCTGTGGGATCTATCCAGCACGCCGCGAATACCACTCGCCCGGATCTCGCCTTCAGCGCAAATCGCGTCGCCGCATTTGTACAGAACCCCGGGCCTGCGCACTGGAAGGCTGTCCAGCACATCCTTGCATATATCAAAGGGACTCTCACCTACAAAATCACGTTCCGACGCGGCGGCGGCAGCGGCATCAAGCCAATCGGCTGGGTCGACGCAGATTACGCGGGGGATTTGGACACGCGGCGGTCGACCTCGGGCGAGGTCTTCATGATGTCGGGTGGGCCTGTGTCGTGGTCGTCGAAGAAGCAGGCCACGGTGGCGCTGTCGACGACGGAGGCGAATATGTGGCGCTTACGCGGAGCGCGAAGCAGGCGATGTGGATGTACAGCTTCTTGGAGGAGCTGCGCATGCCACAAGAGCGTCCGGCCGAGTTGCATGGGGATAATCTGGGAGCGGGGTCGCTTGCGCGGGACGCGAAGGGGCACGCTCGCGTCAAGCACATTGACATACGGGAGCACTACATTCGCGAGCGCGTCGCTGCCGGCGACATCGAAATCTTCCACGTCCCTTCTGCCGACAACATCGCTGACATCTTCACGAAGTCACTCCCCCGCGACGCCCACCTCTCGCTCGTCCGCGCGCTTGGTCTTACGGAGTAGGATGGCCCAGGAGCGGGCGGGTTTTTTCCATGCGAGGGGGGTTTCCTTTCCCCCAGAATCGCTCATACCACGGTCAATTCTCTCGATTTTTACTGTACCTTACTGATTACTATCTGTCCCCGAGCAGGGGGAGTGTCGAAGTAGTGGCTCGGCTGGCCATATAGCCGGTAGTCGGGCGCCGCGCCCGACTACGTAGACCTACCCTCTTATCTTGTAACCATCTCATTTCACTTTCTCGATCACCCTTATATACCTTATCGACCACGGACGTTCCTCAGTTGTTCACTCTATCGTGCCCAACTGAGGTTCGTCCGGTTTAACTATCCTTTGCTTTACTTTACTTACTTCTGTAACTAGCTCTACATTCTAACAGGTTGGAATATATAGTTGTTCACTCTATCGTGCCCAACTGAGCTCTACATTCTAACAGATACTGCATCGAGTCCCCGCCCAGCTGCAGGGCACCATCACCACGATTGAACCTGAGGGCGTCGCGATGACCGGCAGCGGCGTTTAGGCGCGTATGCCGGATGCCGCGCGGAGCCCACCTCCCGCATAGGATGCAGCGGCGCAAGGCCAAAGACGCTAGCCAGCAGCACGCCTGAACTAGTTTTGGGAGCGCGTGAGGGGCATGAGAATCATCTCTTCGTGCAAGGCGAAAAGGAGGGCCGTATTCCGTCCATTAGGGTTGTTCACAGTAGCCATTTTTCGGCTCCTTTTTGCGCTCCTTTTTGTCTCATTTTCGCCAGTTCCCCGCCATTTGAGTGAAAATGAAACAAAAAGGAACTCGAAAATGAGCTCAAAAATGGCTACTGTGAACGGGTAGCCTCGTGCATCTGGCAAAAATGGACCGAAAAGGCCCCTTTTCATTTTTACGGCGGTGTCGGCACATCCCGGCACCCGCTCGAAAGTTCAATGTCCGATCGGACCTCATGTCAGAACGGTTACATAACACTACTTTCGGAGTTTGAAATTTGGCAAAAAGGAGCGAAAGAGGAGAGCGAGAAGGAACGGGAAAAATGGCTCTTTTGCATAATGGGCTACATACGTCCATTATGAAAAAAGGGCCATTTTTTGGCTTCCTCTTTGTGTTCCTCTTTGACCTCCTCTTTGAAAAATGACGAGAAAATGATAGGAAAATGATAGGAAAATGACGCGAAAAGGAGCCGAAAATGGCTACTGTGAACAACCCTATTGGGTCACGCTGGAAGGTGTCGATTCCATTGTGGTCAGACGACGAGCTGATTGTAGTCTGACATGTGGCACTGGTGTTCTGGGAGAGAGATTGCGGGAGACCCACTTTATTGAGGATGTGAAGCTGTGAATCTGCTGTAATTTTCATAGAAGAGGCGGATTTGAATCAGTGCTGTTCATCTCATCCTTCGCAACTAAGCGACGCGCTAACAGGAACGATAACCGTTTTTCCCTTCCATTTCCGCGGTCTGCGAATCGCTTTTGGGTACCATGCGATTTACCCCCTTCAGCAAAATAAAATAACGAGACAAAAATGGGATACGAAAGTCGCAGTGAACAACCACTACTTCAACACCTCCTCGCGCTCCAGCACCGAGTTTTCCAGCTTTATGAGGATCGTCGTGCGCGATGGGTACTGCGTCGTGGGGGTATTGTGCGCCGTAACGCGCGCGGGCTGCAGCACAGAGCGAGTGAGTGAGCAGTGCCAACACACGATCAGGGGACGGCGACGCACGAAGCACAGCCCATCGAGCACGGCCTCGACGATGCCCGCGGTGAACGACGAGCAGCTCAGCTGGCTCATGTCCTTCGGGACGGAGATGTACCGCTCGACGAGCGGGTCGTTGTCGATGATCATGTCTGCGTAACACAACAATCAATCAACACTCGGCGCGCACAAGACGACAGGGGTACACGTACATTCGTCCGCGTTCTCGACGCTCTTCTCGATCGCGTCCGCCGGTCGGCCGAACACCGCGCGCCACACCTGCGTGTGGATCGCCATGAGCGCGGGGAGCAGCCGGATCTCGCGCTTCGGCGCCTTGTTTGTCGCCTCCGCGCGCCAGACCATGAGCTCCAGCACGCGCGTGCCGATGCGGTACCCGAGCGTGTTCAGCCGCCGCTCGAGGTCGTTGATCCCGCTCACGCGCTTCTGCGTGTACTGCACGATCTCGGAGAAGAGGAACGAGAACGCGGGCGCGGAGACCTCTGTGATGCGCGTCTTGGTGAGGTTCTTGTCATAGATGTTGGGCCGCACGGCGGCCTGCTTGGGCGGTGGGGTGGGGGTGGTGATGGAGGGGAGAGAGAAGCGGGTTGAGCTGGGTGCCGGCGACGAGAGATGCTCGACGGACGACGTCGACGACGTCGAGAATCGAGGTGGTTGTGCGTAAGCCATTTATGGCTTGATAACCGAGCATAGCAATATTGATGCTATAGCTTCCGTAAAAATAAGAAATGAGGATTCGAGAAAGAGTTACAGCGGAAACGTGCGCATGTCAAGAAGGGAAGGAAATGAAATAAAGAGTTGATAAATCAAGAATATAGGTATCCAGCAAAATGTAAGGCTTTCAGCGAAACACGAGTCGACTCAGACATGGCCAGTCAAGAAGAATGGAAAGCGTATTGAATTCAAAGCAAGTACGCATATTACACAGGCTTTACATAGGACATAGAGCATAAACATAGTTAGTAATGATTTCGATACATTAGATTGTCCGAAATGTCCAGAGTTGCGACGAGAGCATTATATTGGCAGTGGGTATTACTTTTCTTTCATTCCCGAAGTGCGAAACGTCATCTGACCGAGAAAATTGCGGGTCGTCAATGTCGCTGAAGGATGCAAGTCAGTCGCTGAAAGAATAAACATCATATGAAACTTACTGGAAGAATAGTCGAGCCCGGTGCTCCCTTGCAGGTTGCCGCAGCACAGCACTGGCTTCAGGTCACCCGAGCTGTAGGAAAAACGGAGTCAGTGCCCGGCGCATCAGTTAGTGGAGAAGCATGCTTACCAGGTCTGGACGCCGGGCAGCACCGTCACCGGGGAGCAGGACACGCCGACTGTGTCGCCGACGCCGCTGTGGTCCGAGAGCCCCGCGTCCCTCAGACACCCGCTGCCCGTGGAGCCCGAGGACGACTCCGACCGCCGGCGGCGCGCTCGACGAGGCGGGCGGCGCTGCGCTGGTGTGCGCAGCGGCGGAGGAGGAAGGGGTGTGTACGGACGACGACATGAGAACAGCCGAGGAGCTCGGCGCGGGCGAAGACATGCGAGCAGCCGAGGAGATGGGTGTCGACGACACGGCCGACGACGGGCTTGAGCGCGGGCTCGAGGATGAAGCGGGGGCTGATGGAACCACGGAGCTGAAGCGGGGAGCGGATGGCGACGCGGAGCTGCTCGGATGCGCGCTCGAGGATAGGTGGGACGCGGAGCTGCTGGGGTGCACGCTCGATGATGCGTGAGAAGCGGAGCTGCTGGGGTGCGCGCTGGATGATGCTTGAGACGCGGAACTGGAACGAGCGACCGAGGATGATGTGATGCTGTTGGGGTGTGCAGTTGTGGATGTGTGAGATGCAGAACTGGGGCGAGCGTCCCCGGAGGACATGGAGCCAGAGTGCGCTGCCGAACTGCTGGGGTGTGTGCTCGAAGAAACATGAGACGCGGAGCTGCTCGGTGAGGCGCGAGCCGCGGAGCTGCTGGGATGGGCGCTCGAGGATGCAGAACTAGTGTGTGCCGAAGAGCTCGTGCGAGGCCGAGCTGGAGCGAGCCGAAGATGAAATGACGCTAGAGTGCGCTTCAGAGTTGTTGGGATGTGCGTTCGACGATGAGTGAGAAGCAGAGCTGTTGGAGTGTGCGCTCAAAGACGCAGAGCTGTTGGGGTGTGCGCTCGAGGATGCGTGAGATGCGGAGCTGGAATGAGCTGCCGAAGACGACGCAGAGCCGGAGTGCGCTGCAGAGCTGTTGGGGTGTGCGCTGGACGATACGTGAGACGCAGAGCCGGAGCGAACAGCCGAGGAGGACGCGGAGCCAGCGTGCGCTGCAGAACTGCTAGGGTACGAGCTCGAAGAAACGTGGGACACGGAGCTACCGGGTTATGCGCTTGAAGATGCGTGGGACGCAGAGCTGCTCAAGTGTACGCTCGAGGATGTGTGAGACGCAGAGCTAGAGCCAGAGCTGCTGGGATGTGCGCTCGACGATACGTGAGACGCCGAGCTGCCGGAGTGTGCGCTGGACGATGCGTGGGATGCAGAGCTGCTGGGGTGTGCGCTCGAAGAAGCGTGCGACGCAGAGCTGGAACGATTTGTCGAAGATGACACTGAGCTGGAGCTGCACGAGACGCCGACGCACAGCGAGATGCCGAGAGCTGGCGCGAGACTTGCTGGAGTGCGCGGAGCCGCTACCATGAGACGCCGACGAAGAGTGCGACGCCGAACCCGATGCAGAGCTGGCGTGAGACGACGATGCTTGGCTGTTGGAGTGTGAAGCAGAGTTACTGGTGTGAGCCGAGCTCCTGGAGCTGCTTGCATGCGAGGCCGCTAGACCGCGACGCCGACAAAGAGCGAGGCACCGACGCCGATGAAGCGGAGCTGCTCCGTGCACTGCTGACACGGGCCGAAGCCGCGGAACTGGGGGCATGGGACGAAGATCCCCGGTGCAGAGCTACTAGCCCGGGAAGAGGAGGCGGAGGTGGAACTGCTAATGTGCGAAGCAGAGCTGCTGGCGCGCGAGGCCGACGAAGAGCGGGGAGCCGATGAAGCGGAGCCGCTTCGCGCACTGCTTGCGTGAGACGCAGATGCTGACGAGGAGCTGCTGACACGCGAAGCGGACGAAGAGCGAGCTGCGCTGGACGAGCTGGCGCGAGAAGACGACGAGGACGAAGCCGCATGCAATGAGACTGAAGAAGACATCAGCTTGGATTCCAATGAAGTGAAGAAAAAAAAACACAGACCTACCGAGCTGCTGATGCGGGACGAAGACGCGGAGCTGCTATGAGCGCTGCTGACGTGTGAAGAGGATACTGCCGCGGAGCTGCTTGCATGCGATGCCGACGACCGGGGAGCAGAAGAAGACGAAACCGCCGAGCTGCGAAACCGCCGAGCTGCGAAACCGCCGAGCTGCTAGCGCGGGAAGCGGAGACCGATGCGGAGCTGCTGGCGCGGGAGGCAGAGGCGGAGCTGCTAGTGTGTGAGGCCGAAGACGAATGAGGCTCCGATACAGACGACGTGGAGCTGCTGCGAGCGTTGGACGCGGAAGCCGAACTGCTGACATGCGATGCCTGCTACCCCGGGCCGGCGCCGAGCTGTTGGCATGCGAGGCATTGGAGCTGGAGCTGGCAACCGCTGCGACGAGACAGACGAGACAGCGTGGGACGCCTGTGAAGACGAAGAAGTCTCGGTGCCTAAGGAAAGAAAAGAACAGTCAGGATCTTGTCTGTAAGTGAAGTGTAAAACAGATGTTTGCTGCGACTGCAGTCGATGGCAACTAAATCGGAACCCATAATGTTGCCACAGCACGTAGCCTTTTGGCCGGCAGTGAGACCGATAAGTGAGCAAAGAGTAGCGAAAAAAAAAAGACATACCATGTATCTCCAACGAGAGCGGCACAGCCGACGCCGATCTGCTCACCAGAGCTGCTGGAGCTGACGCCGAGTCCGCTGAGGATGCGGTCGGCGTTTGCGCCAGTCGAAGACTCGAAGCTGTTGCAGCAGAAAGTCTGCTTCGCTGCGCATCGGAAAGGCGTTGATGAGGTCGTAGATCGCTTAGCGCCTGATGAATACGATTATGGGCACGATGCACGAACTAAATTGAAGGAACGAGCTCACCTGGTTGGCGAGATCTAGGAGCCAAGGGCTTCAGGCCGCGAGCGAGACGCTGGGCGTTGGTCGCAGGGGCCGCATAGACAGCGGAGATGGCGAGAGAGAACTGAAAAGATAACAGCGGACTTTCATGACGATGGTACGATTGAGCTCTCCCTCTAGTTTTCGTGCACATAGTCCAAGCGGTGCATCGCGAATGTTCTGACAGGAAAAGGGTCAGGTTGTGGATGTTCATTTCGCCATGTCACATACAGCACATCGCTGTGAGGCAGTCTACAATTCAGCCACTAGCATCAGTCTGTCACACAACTTGGAAGTGGAACAGAAAAGTTATTTAATAATTCTTGGCTCTGAAAAAAGCGGAGCTGCATTCCGCTGTTAATAGTACGTGTAGTAGGGGTGATTCTCAAGCTGCTTACTTTGGCAGGAATATTCGCAGCATCCCCGTAAAATGAACATGGATAAGTGAGGAACGACGTCAGGAAGCAAAGTGGCAGTTCAGTCAAGTTTCGGGAAGCCGAAGCCTGGCTACTGTCTCAACGGCAGTGGCGTCCAAGATACTCATATGCCGTCATCTTTTGCCGCTCCGGAACCATGTACCTTGAATAATGCTGGAGATTTGAATCTCGAGTATTTGAAGAAAACGGTGAGGTTCGTTGAATAGTTACAAGGTGGTTCTGTGAGTGAGAAGTGATCCGAATTATATTGTTTACATCCAGAAATAGAGGGAACACATAAGGTCATAATTCATTATGTAGTTGGCTTTTGCTGCTGCTGAGCCAGCATTCGCCTGGTGAAACCATATCAACCATCTGGAAAGCAACAAGAGAAAGCAAACGGGAACGTACTGCCTGGCAGCCAATATCATCTGCGCCTTGCGCTCCTTCAAACTGGCTTCCCGTTTCTCCGAGCTGTCCTCCCACACCGCCTTGCCGCCAATTTCCTCCTCCAAGATCAGTGGTCCCGGCTGAACGACACGCTCTTGCAGGTTGTATCGGTCAATCAGACTTTGTGCAGGTGCCTTCACGGCTGTTGAAGTCGCGGTTCCCGCACCCGCTGGTCGGGCCGCTGGCTCGGCATTGTTGTTCCGAGGATACAATGTGAAATAAGCAGGTGGTGGCTAGAATTAAACCGTAAGCCCACAGATTTGGGTGGAATAAACGACACGCACAGGATCCAGGAACCCTCGCTCAAGGATTTTATTGGATGAAAGTTCGACACTTCCGGTTCGTAGCAGGTCGTAACGGATATTGTCGCTACACCGTAGGTCAATCGACTGACAAGGTGCGTCATGTAATATCGTACGTTGGTATATCAGGAAACATGTTGGATATTGTATCAATCTATGCACCGTACAAGTTAAAGCCTCTGGCAATGCACTGACAAAGAAGCGCCTACCATGTCTTGCGAGACGGGTTTTGGCCGGAAACCAAGCGTATCTGCAGCGGTGCGATCCGAAGGCGAGTCATTGCCTGCTCCAACAAAGTCAGAAGAAGTAACGAGTGCGAATTGTGAAACGACGTGCTCGTGGTCAACCAACGGAAGATGAAGACTATGACCGCGAACGCAACGACCACGTTGATAACTTCACCCATAAATCTGGTTCCGGATACCTCGAGAAGGGGACACCGGGCAGTGAGGGGTCTAATTAACGCTCGTGTGTAAGGTAAGCAGTGCGTAGGCGCCCGAGTGTAACAAACGCAAACGGGTGACCACATCACATCAATTTCTCGCTTAGACCAAGCTCGGAAGACGATATTCGGTACTCAAGCTAGCTAGTACTCAAGCTTCCTGTGCCTGCTCGTAGAGCAGGATCTCTAATATCGTCGCCATAAAGATCATGGAGACACGGCTACTTCATGAATCACTTGGCATGCCGCACCGCTCAGTGAACACGTTCGGACTCGGAGAATGCCTCTTTATCGACGACGTGGACTTAGGCTCACTACATAAGACGAAATTGCCTGGAAACGAACGGTCTCCTCTCCTCTTCTGGCACACTGGATTTTTTGCACCCCGTTCGGACATCGTTCGGACTACCAGTTTCTTCGGAGCTTCGGCCCGGGATTCGGAGAATCGGTCGACCATAAGCTCGTTATCGTCCACTCGAACATCAAGTCTCGAAGGATAAAAAGGCGAGTATACCGAGATCGGTGACTCGAACCCTCCAAATGCTAACAGGCAGATTGTGGATTAGAACCATGGCCTCAACGGTTCACGCGAATGCCAAAGCTGGCTATGCGAAAGGCACTAACGAGCTGTACAACCTGTCCGTGTTGCTGTCCACTTTGCTAGTCTCCAAATACCTTACTCGAGTTTCGCAGAGTGCGGCCCCGGTATCAGCCCGAAGCGTTGTCGCGCCTCCGCCAAGCAATCAGGACATCCGAACCATTGGATGTTGTCGAGTTAGCCTCGCCTTTGCGTCCCAAGGTTTTCGCCATGTATCAATATTTCTCGCAGGATCGGCCCCGGAACAGGGCTCTTCACGCGCGCACTCCTCGCGCATCCCGAATGGTCGTCTGTGCGCTGTCTCAGGGCCGTGGAGCCAAGCGAAGGAATGCGCGAAGTGTTTTTGAAATACACGACAGACGATCGCGTGCTTCTTTCAGAAGGGACCTTCAACACGACGGGTATCGAGAGCGGCTGGGCGGACCTGCTGGCCGTCGCCCAAGTGCGTATCGGGAAAATGCCCAGCGGATTATCTCCGTCCTGATTCGGACTGTGCGCAGGCATTCCATTGGTGTCTCGATTATGAAGCAGCAGCCGCCGAGTTCGCCAGGGTGCTGAAGCCCGGTGGTGTTCTTGCGCTCATCTGGAACCACGAGGACAGGTCGGTCCAGACGTGTGTTCGTGTCGATATGTTCCCGTCGCTGACTTCCCGCCCTAGAGATGCTGCTCGATGGCTCAACCAGGTACGGGAGCGCGTGGAACGGGACGAGAAAGGCTCTCCGAGCTGGCGTACCGGTCTGTGGCGCCAGATATTCTCCGTGCCGTCTTATGTCAAGTTTTTCGATCAACCCGAGGAGCAGGGATTCCGGTATGACGTTCCCGGATCGCTGGATGCTATCGTCAGTCGGGGGCTTAGCAGCAGCCGAGTGTCGATCCTGCCCGATAGCGAGAAGGAGCAGTTCAAGATGGACGTAAAGGCTATCGTGCAAGAGGCGGAGGACAAGGTCTGGATCGACGAGGACAAAGGCACTTTTAAATATCCCCATTTTACTGACCTTGTGATATCGAGACGCCAAAGTGTTATTTGAAGTCACGACTGTGTCTTGTCGAAAAATGTACGTGCATGAGTTGCCAAATCCAAGTGATGCGTACATATATAGTTCTATTTGCTCATTAAATTATACCCGAGTGACATCCTAGCATCTCGACATCCGAATAGGCAAGAAAGGAATGGCGTAGTTAACCCGTAATAATCTTTCAAGGAAGTTTGGACGGGTCGCGTGGCGTCGTTTGCTCCTGTTCAACGCTCGAAAAGAACCATACATCAACCCCACCACCCACTGCATTTAAATCGCCTCCTGCACAACCGGCTTCTTTTGACCCAGAATCTGAAAATGTTGACCGCACCTTTGTTCGAATGTCAGCGTTCGAAGCTCGTCAAGTTTCCGTGCATGGATAGGTGCAAGGAGAGCGAGGCTCCGTCCAGCTTCGATATTATGATGTGTGCTTCTCTTTTTATATTCTTTCTCGTGTTCATAGATTCCGGATTAGATATACTTATACATGTGCATTCTTCGGTTACCTGTATCCACATAAACGGCTCTTCAGGACCGAGGTTCACAGATGTTTATTCCCGTACATATTCTTCTTTCGTCGTTCTCCTTCGAGAAAGTGCCGAGTCGGCAAATGCGGCACAAGACGGTGGCATGCATAGCGTTGCGTTAGTCTTCGGGCATGAACATTTTCGTGAAGAACCGCGGATCGTGGATGAGTTTGATAGTGTCGTCTACGAGCTTCATGTCTGCGGGGCGTGTCAGTCCGCAGTGAGGTATGGAAAAATCGCGAAAGAAACATAAAGAGGGGGGAAGCAGAGTGGTGCATGCATGGGTTGAAAAAGGGATGGGGGCGCGTTGTAAGATAAAACGGACTACGCACCGAGGTCGGGCCCCATCTTAATCGCTTGGTGGATACGCACAGACGTTGCGTTCACGACGCTCCCAAGGACCTCCCAGTACGAGTCCGAGGTCATTTGTGTGCACTCCTGCGCACGCCAGAGTTGTTGAAAGGTCAGAAATCGACATCTTGAGTATGGAAAGGGACGGGAAGGGCGCACCGGCGTGAGCATAATGGTCACCTCACCCCCGTCGCTCGCAACGACCGTCACGGTCGAGCCCGAGAACTGTGCGACACTGACATCAGTAAGTCCAGCAACCTGACGCGTGTCATTCGTGCCTTGGCGGGCCGGCACACGAGGCGCACGCTCTTGCCGAGGAAACGCGGGAGGAGCACAGAGTTGACACGCGTGGAGATGTACTGGTCCGACATAACTGGGATGGGCCAGGATGGTTCGACAAAAACCTTGCCTGCGCTGATGAATGATTATGGACAAATGGGCTGTAAGAATGAGGTAAAGTGCACGGCAACATTGGGATGTGGGTCAAGACAGGTGCTATGAAACCTGCCTTAATTATGGCGGTGGGAGTTGGTGGCAAAATAATAACTAATTTGTGACACTGACCAATTAAATGTCACAGACTCTCAACTTCAACGAGATGCGGCCAACTTTGAGCCACCCTAACCCATTGATTGTCCTCTAACCACTCCACCTCAAAGGTACATGATGCTCTGCGCGTCCCGGATCGACTGCTTCCCCAATCCACATACTTTCATATAAAACTTCGCTTTCCAATCCTTCTCTTCCATCCCAAGACCCCTAGTTTCTATCATTCCGGCATCGACGAGCTTCACTAGAATGCGGATGATCCACTGCGCACAGCTCCACCCGCGGCCCTGCGCCTGGTGAATCCACAGCAACGGGGTATCTCTCTGGGTGGGAGGCTCCGCAGAAATGGTGCTCACGCGGCGGTGAGGGCCGGAAGGAGCACGCAGCACTGCATCGGTTCTTCTGTCGAGCCAGTGGTCTGGAGCAGCGTGGACGAGTAGGGCTCGCGCTGCCATTCGCCGCTAATCAGGCGCGCTTGGTGGATGTTGACAAGATCTCGCCATTGGTTGTGATCATATAAGTTTTTTTAGAACGAACCAAGGTCATTCGGGTTTCCAGAGGGTGAAACGGCCAACGCTCAATGGAAGTAGCCGTTGCTTAAGGATTCATCCGTACGGTAAAGGGCGATGTAAACTTGTGCGGGCATCTGAAAATCAGAAATACATTATAGGATGGTGTCAGGCGCTAGGAGCATTCGCAACGTGAGCCTTGTGTTGCAAGAACACAGATGTGGACCTCGAAGCGAAACAAGACTTCCTTATATCGATGTCCTTGGGCTCACTGCAAATGATGTGTCAAGTGAAAGCTCGTGATATCGAAGGGTTAGGTTGCCAGTAAATATAACATAGCTAAGTCACTTATCCTCACTTGCTCCGGAAGAGCCAGAGAAATACAAGCTCCAAAACACTTGTGAAGTATAAGTCATAGCAGCAGGTAGCAATACAGGCTGAACTCAGAGCAGCCCGGGCCTGTCACGAATCCAATTCCCTTGCGAGCACTGAATCATCGATACTGTCGATAAATCTCGTCGGTTGCATCATATTCTCTGTTACGAAGCGACCATCTACGACGCACGCAGGGCCATAAGCCTTAATTCGATTGGGAAGAGGGGGCACCTCACTGGGCAGATCGTTTCCTTCTGCTCGAAGCCTCGCCTCCTCCTCAGTCGAACATATACCTGTCTCGACGTGCCGTTTCACAAGCCGCCTGCACGCCTCACTCTCGTCGACGCGCATGAACCACCGCTCGTCGAGCAGCGCGGAAGCCTCCGACCAAGGCAGGATAGACAGGAACGTGTACAGCCCCTCAATGAGGACAAGCCGGTGGTGCGGGTGTATCGATACCGCATCGGGGGTCGGGTCCTTAAGGGCATGCGAGAATGCCGGCGCAGTAATCACTTTGATATCGGAATGGGTGGTGCGAGATGACAGAGGCAGCCGCAGCGACTGCACAAAAGCGACGTAACCCTTCCCGTCGAACGTCCAGTGGATGCCCCGCCGCTCGTGGGCAAGCTCAGGGTCAGGAAACAGAGACAGCTCGGCGCGCGTGAGGTGCCACCCATCCAGGCCCACGAGTATCGCTGAATCTCCTAATCCAGGAGACGCGTCAGAAGCTCGAAGAAGGGTGTTGATGTGATTCAAGAGGCGGTGGCAGAACGACGACTTTCCAGCAGCGGGCGATCCCGCTATACCAATAATGAGGCGCGACTCTCGAGGTGTTCTGTAGGAGTCCGGTGTGAATACACTGACAGAGCACACGGTTGACAGAATCATGTTACTGTTGTAGCTTGTCGACAAGGGCAGCAGCAAGCTTCAGTGTAATTTGGTCCATGTTGACAGTAGCACGCTCTTACGATAGCCCTGGAATTGATACAGGCTGTCGACCGATGTAGTACACAGTGGTCGTCAAATTCAAGTTAGGCAAGGTGCACGTGCGGTAAACCTCAATCAAGCACCTCCGCCAACATCCACGACTCCTGGGCCCTGGAACAGCGAAATTTATCTGGCTGACGGATGTTATTATACATGTATGCGATGTGAAACAGGCTACAACTACACATGCAGGAGAGACGGTACAAGAATTTTTTAATGCAAAGTCACAAGCCTCTATACTTCTTGCTCGTACGCATCCTCCCAGCCCACGTCCTCACCCTTGTCGCTTCCCTCTTCGACGTCGCCGTCATCGTCGCCGTCCGCGTCACCGTCTCCCGTAGCAGGGGCACGCTCAGCCAGAGATGCCACTTTCTTGGGTTTCGGCTTGGGCGACGGCGCAGAAACAACAGCCCCAGGTGCTTCCTCAATCAGCACCATTCCCGCCCCTTCTCCGTCGCTCTTGTCGTCGAAGGTGTACAGCTCGTCGTCGTCCTTTTCATCCAAGTTGGGACCGTCCACGAGCAGATGGCGCAAGGCGTCGTAATTGATCCGTTTGCTGTACTTGGTGCTCTTGTTGAGCAGATTGCGCACGGATTCAGCAGCGGTACTGCCAGCGGGATTGGACGTGTCGCGCGGCGCACTCGTTTCATGTTTCCGGCGCTATGGCAGAGGAAGGTGAGCAAGAAAATGAAAAGACAATATTTAATAGGCATAGGATAAAAGCATGAAAATGTGCCACATGCGGGGTACGAACCTTCTTCGGTTTGGTAGGTTCCGGATTGCCTTTAGCTACCAGTAACCGTTCAGCAAAACTAATGTGATGAAACGGTCTCTTGTCGCTGACAACAAGAGCCGGAATAGGAACCCACCCGCAAGCGCCTCGAGATAATCCTTGTTGAGTTCTACCCAAACACGCTCCTTGACCTTGACCTCTTCTTCGGTGAGTATGAAGCGGTCGAGTTCTTCTTCATTCAGCCCAAGCAACTCATCTACCACCGTGATCTGGGCGAGACGCCGTTCGTGTGCCTCGTCGAGGGCGGACGAAAGAAGGGAACCTTGAGGATTTTGAAGGAAAGTGGAGACTTCCTCGGTCAGCGCTTCGGAAAGAGATGTCTCGATTAGCGGGAGCGAAACGTCGACTGGCATTGGAGATGTTGGTGAACGAGCAGGAGCAGTGCTGGAGGCGAGGGGATCAACGGGCAAGAGGACGGGAGCAGTGGCTGGCGAAGGAGCAAGGAAAGATTCGAACAGCAGAGCTGGATCAATATTGGCATTGGGATCTTCAGGCGGTTCCGGGAGAAAAAGCGGGTCAGAGATGCCTGCAAGGATTCCATCATTCAGTATCGCTGGATCCAGCGGTTGTCGTGTTGGGTCGCTATTCCCATCCTGATTCATCCCTTCCGCATCGGCCGCGTCATCATCCTCTCGCTTTCCTTTCTTTCCCTTCTTCTTCTTGCCTTTCCCCTTCCCCTTGCTAGTATCCTTCTCTTTAACAATCCCCGTTGCGGCGAACTCAGCAGCATCTGCAGCGGCTTCTTCCGCCGCCAAACGCTCTGCTTCCTCCCGCTCCTTGTTTCGCGTATACGCAGGCGGGTCCACCTCCTCGTCTAACCACACACTCCTGAAGTCCGCCAACGTCAGAGCCCCGCTGGGAGTGTTCTTGAACTCCTCCAGCCTCTTCCTGAGCGTTGTATCGGCAATCTTGACCACTTGCACGATCTCCTCTACGGAGCGCCGGAAATTGTTCATACGGGCGGCCAACAGCAAAGCGGCGCCGCAGATACCAGCAGGCCGTCTGCCTTTCGTCATCCAGTCGCGATCAAAGCGCTGCACCAGTCGCACCGCGTCCATAGAAACCTTCGGAGTCTCGTCGCCGAATTCAAGCAGTGCAGCGAAGCGTGAGATATAGTGCGAAGGATCGACGAGCGGCAGTTTGAGGTTGAGGGTTTGGACAAGCTGCAGATATGTGTGGCCCAGCTCAAACACATTAACCTGTTTATGCGTCAGTGAGGTCTTGGGAGGAAGAACAAGAAGACAGACTTGGAGAAGGTCGGAGAAATCGATGAGCATGTGTGTATGCGTGTCTTTCTGTCGGCAGGCAATGTAGAGGCAAACGGCGACGACATTCAAACTCTTGCGGCCCTTCGTAAACTTGTGCTCTACCGCAAGCGTGTACATCCGCAGAGCAGTATTCGATACCATGTCGGACAAACGTAGAACAGAGGCGATCATGTGTATTTTCTTGGAAGCTGGGGCGGCCGTTAGCATATTCTAAACAACTCTTGGAAAATAAACTCACCGTTTTCGATTGTCTGTGCTCTCGAGTCGCTGTTGCCTCTATTGCCGTATGGCCCACTCATCTTTGCATGAGCTGCAACGCGATATGAACATTACAAGACAAAAACGCGTGAGGAACCCAAGCTTACTTGCGCCTTGACCGACAAAAGAGCCTTGCACCATGGCTCCTCCGGACGACGTCTCACCGAAAGTTATCTCGCTGACAATAGCGTTCTCTTCGACGACACTCCCACAGTTGACACACACTCCATTTCCCGCCGCGGTATCGTACTCGAGTACTGTGCCCCCGCATTCCTTGCAGACAGGCTATTGAGAGCCGAGTTAGATCGGCCAGCTTGAAAACAAAGCTCCAAGCATACCATGAGGCTTCAAAGACACCGGGCCAATAACGATACTATGGGATTGGTTATATCAATACTCTGCGAGGTTCACGTCGTGAGTTATGCCTTGTGAAGAGGCCATAGACTGACTCAAATGCGATTTGGCGCGCGATTGGATAAATACGAGTAATACACGCGATTTCAAGGGGAGAACGGGGGATTCGAGGGCATGTAGGGAAGTAGGTCAGATAGACTGTCGAATGGTGAACCCGCGGAGGGTGAATGAATAGATAGAAATCCAGGAGATGCCAGTTCCGAAACGAGAGCGGCAAATGATCCCAACCAACAGCAAACCCCCTTGACCTCCCCCACTCTGACATCCCAAAGGGGAATGCTTACAAATAGATAACATAACACTGCACAAAACACTGGTTGAACATTTCAAATTTTTCACCTTCTTTTTCAGTGAAAAATGTTGTTTATTTTTCAGACATTTTTCACTGAAAAAGCAGGTGAAAATTTCAAAACATTTTCATCACTTTCTTATTTTATTTCGAATTTTTCACCTTGAATCGAGAAAGTGCTGAAAAAGTTTAAAAATTTTCACCTTCTTTTTCAGTGAAAAATGTCTGAAAAATAAACAACATTTTTCACTGAAAAAGAAGGTGAAAAAATTGAAATGCTCAACCAGTGAAATCCCAACAAAAATTTTCAAATTTCATTCGGCATTTTTGCGAGCACCCATTGCTGCCTGACCGTACAGGAACTCCCCGGACCTCAGCCAAAATTCGATATGACGCTGTGTACGAGATGTACCACTTCTGCTACCAGTGTGGACTGTGCGAGGTTTGGGGTAGGGCTGCACGCCGTGCCCGTCGCGCCGGTTCTACGGGTCCCGTACGACGGGTAGCCAACCCGTTCCGTCAGGGCCTGGAACAACTTTTCAACGGGACGGCGACGGAACGGATGGGTGAGCCGACGGCCGGCGAAATGACGGCCGTTGACGGTGCGACAGCTGGTGCCGGTTTGTGATATTATTGCAGCCAAATTGCAGCCATGTAGCCTGGGGATTGAAGAGCAGATGAAATGTCGTATTTGCACTCGTTTGCAGAAGCGCCAATTCGCCGGCGATCAAAGCGGTAATCTAGCGTGCCTTTCTTGCTTACCACGCATCTCGACGCGCCAGCAATGCACCGACGCGTTCAGTGGCTTCAAAAGCCCAACACATTGTTATCCATGGCTACTGCTACCTCTACTAAACTTGGACTCTCTGGTGGCCTCTGAACTTGTAGATAGAGCGGCCATCAAGGAAATCATTGCCTAGCGTATGGAGGGTTTTTCAGCTGCTCGACCTTTACTCCATAGACCTTTACTCCACCCTACTGTCCATATAACCTGCCTTTCCATGCCGGGGTGCACATTTCCCTAATTTTTGCTTACCATTTCTCCGGCTCTGCAACCGAATGCGAGCTATGTATATAAGCTGGAGGGCATCTGGCCCTTTTTTCACCATCTTTTTCCAACGATGTCTGACCAGTGTGCCCTCGACGCTTCCGTGACTATTATTTGCTTCCGCGCAAGGACTTCAAAACCTGTGATCCCGTCCAATGGTGGTTCGCTCGGAAGGCGCAGTTTCCCAACCTCTTTTGTCTTGCTCGCGACATTTTAACCATCCCGGGTGAGTGTTCGGTGACGGATATTATGATCCCTTCCTTAATTCTCTCTTCCAGGCTCTGCTGTTGCTATCGAACACATTTTCTCCGGCGGGCGCGACACCATTTCCCTCTGCCAGGCGAGTCTCAAGCCGGACACCATCAGAACTCTGATGATTGTCAAGCAGCGTCTTCGTCTCGCGCGCAATGCGGTGAAGGAAATCCTTGGAGATGTTTAGATACCACAACTATTACTGTTTACAATCGTGAATTATTTCCTCCCCCCAAATTTCCTACTCATTCACTCGTATGTTGCGCAGAAATGAATTACAAGTGATGTGATTTTCGACACAAACTCTCAAAACCGGTGTGAAATATGCTGTTGTCTCTGAATTAAACCGTAAGATTCTCCTTGAGGCTCTATTGGATGTCGCTATAGGCTAATTTCGCTCGCCGCTGAACCGGCAACTTCCGTTCACCGTCGACGGCTGTCCCGTCACCCGTCCCGTGCTGTAGACATTTTGTTAGCTCACACGACGGACTGTTGGGCGACGGGCCGTACCCGTTGCACACCTGTCGAAACGACGGCCGTGCCCGTGACGGGCACGGCGTGCAGCCCTAGTTTGGGGATACATGTGGGTTGCATGGTATCGCCCCGCAAAATACAGACTTTGGGCTCGCGCTAGCCGGCCAAATTTATTGGATGCTGGCAAACAACTATGGCCGTCGAAAATCTGTGGTTCTACCTGAAACATGAAACTCTCCACCACCTTCTCCATCCCCGCCTCAATCAGCTCCTCTACCTCATTGTAACCGATCTCGTCCCTACCTTTGAGGCCAAGATGCAGATTTTCGATGCGGCTCACCTACCTGGAAGACCGAAAGCATTGACTCCCTGGCAGAAAGCATTCAAAGCGGCATGGAAATGTCTTTCCCTGCGGCCACTCGGCACTCACAAATACACAGTGGACATTTCCCAGTGGAGGTGTTCATGTGGGCAGCAAAAGTATAATGCCTACTCACTCTGCAAGCATCTCGTACAGGCGGTCCATCCACCTGAGGCTGCCTTTTTTCGGGAGGTCGTTTGCCACTGTGTAATTCCATTTTACCAGCATCCGCTTCTCAAACCAAAGGATGGATCAATAATTGCAGAGTCGGCGGATGCCGATGGGTCAATTCGGATGGAGACAATGTGCCAGACACAGGTGAACAGTCCATGCAGCCTATCAGGGGTGTCAAGCGCAAGAGAGTGAATGAGGCCACTCCAAGTCGGCTGCAGCCTGAGGCTAGTAATTCCAGCCTCGGCTCAGGTGATGCCGAAAATCCCTTTATTCTTTCCTCCTCCCCCATCCGCGAGGATGAGGAGTACGATGATGTAAGCTCACACTTGTCTAGTACTCTGGTTTTGGGCTGACTTGTAATTTATTTCAGGAAGATGAAGTACATGAATTCGTGAAAAAATGTATTTCTGAACTTCGAAAGGCCGCTGATATCATGGAGGGACAGCTTGCAAATGGTCAGGAGTCCAAAATCTGGCTCAAATCGATGAAAAACAAAAACATCGGAGGCGATGTCTCGAAAATGGTTGCTGATGTTCATCATCTGACAGAAACAGGAACAATTTGATGAACGACATGAGCCAAAGCTGGGAATAAAAATTCGGCAAGGTACACTCAGAATACCATGGGATACACTTTTAAAAATGGTGAGGATATGGACATATAGATAGGTCGTTCTGTAGCTTGTCGACACTTTACTTTTGCAATTTCCTTTTTGGGTTCAAGTCAGAAACATGCCCGGATCGTAACTCACCTTAAACATGGGGGGCCCCGTTTAAAATTCTGAGGATATTAAAGGAGGATCTCATCATGTCAGACTACCTGTATATCCCAGTAAATGACAAACTTTGCAAAGGTCATTATTCCCGAATCATTACAAGTTGTTACTCTTGCTGTTACTGATTATGTGTTTTTTTTGGAGTCTAAATAGTATTTATCCGAGCTCAATACAACAAGGGGTCAAGGAAACCGTAATTCCGGATATGGACCC
The DNA here is from genome assembly GCA_029204085.1 of Mycena sp. CBHHK59/15. NCBI lineage: Eukaryota > Fungi > Basidiomycota > Agaricomycetes > Agaricales > Mycenaceae > Mycena > Mycena sp. CBHHK59/15. Next base: position 43,423 of record JARGXW010000793.1, read on the forward strand.
CCTCGTGCACGTGATGATCGCTCTGGGGTCCTGCTACATATACTTTTCCCAAGGTCCTCAGCGAGTCAATTCTGAGGGCTCTAGAACCCTCTAACTAGGTTTCGGACTTTTAAAATGCATTTATGCCAAAATTTAACGAATTTGAGAGCCATGCGCAAAAACATGGAGTCGGCCAGGTGATGTCAACAAGGATAAACAATATGCCTGTCAAGGTCGTTTCTGTGTTCACTGGCCTATTGAGACCAGAAACCCTTGCATAAAATTTCGATAAGTTAATTATCCAGTATTGGTCTTATCTCCAATATTATACTCAGGCCCTACAGTGTATTAGATGCTCAACACTGGTGCAACAGTAAATTTACTGATGAACTACTGTCCAGAGTATTCTGTTCTTTTTTGTACAGAATGTGGTATCAGTGCCAGAACATATATGCAGTACATTTCCAATGTCGAATAGTGTGCTTTCATGCTCTTTGCGAACAACTAATAAAACCTAGCGAAAATGCTTTCCGCATTTGGGAGTCGGATCACGGACCGGGTGGTGGTGGTGGTCTCTGGTTCCGGGGTCCTGATGGGAGGTTTTGGGTAGTTGATTCCAGATGTTTTGTTTTAGCTACCCCTTGCAATACAACCTGCCTTGGGTCACCAAGCCCCATGACAGAGAGCCATGTGCGAACGGGCTTGTTGGACTGGGTGAAACGCGAGGAGCACGGCTTCGGACCGGGATCAGCCGGTCACGTGGTTGCTGGTCAATAGCGTTATCTCTTCTCATGCAACCTCCCAGCGAAAAGATCGGCAGCTTTGAGACAACCGAGCAGGTACTCCATGGGGGATCAAGGTCTATCAGTCCGCCCTTCCAACCAAAGATGAAGACCGAACTGTGGTCTTTGCATTCGAGCATGGCACTATGATCGCCATCTTCGATGGTGTGTGTGAAGCTCTCTGTCTTTTGGGTTCTTTCTTACTTCGTTTGCCAGGCCACCACTCCAGCGAACTAGCAGACTTCGCTTCGAAGCGTCTTCCGCAGCTGATTACCGAACGTTTCGACCCCACAGCTGCAGATGTTGACCAACTCATAACGCAGATCTTCGAGGATTTTGATCGGTCGCTCATCTTGAAGGTCACCCAGCTATTTGACCCAGGGGAAGACTGGTCAGGCATGCACTGGGAGGATGCTAGAAACGTACATGGCGTCGTTGGATACGGCAACCATCATCCACAGTTCAGGGAGGCTCGGCTAGCTGTCGTCGGTACGACCGTTCTCATTGGAATCATTGACAAAGAGAAAAAACACATTTGGGTGGTGTCTCTGGGTGACTCTGACGCAGGTAAGCAATTCCTCGCCGCTACTGAAAAATTCCTTGGACTGACAACAAGCAGTATGCGGACGCATGCAGGATGGGAAACTGACCCCAGTCATTATGAGCGACCGCCATAACTGCAGCAACACGAAAGAAGTTGAAAGACTCCTTGCAGAGCACCCAAATGAAGAGAACATCATCCAGCGCAACCGCCTCCTTGGCCTACTAGCTGTCACTCGCGGTACGTGCAAACCCGCGCCCCAGACAAATTTGCGGATTAATGGCTACTAAAGCACTCGGTGATCATCAGCTCAAGGTGCAGTCGCGGCCGCTGGCATCGCGTATAATGTTGTACTTGTATCCATCTCCAATTCCAACTGTCGCCTTCGAGGACTGGGACCGGAACGGTCACTTGACTCCACCCTATCTGTCGTCTTCTCCTGCCATTCGGCGACATGACCTCCTACCTGGTGACATGTTGATATTTGCCTCCGACGGCCTCCGGGACTCAATGGATCGTATCCCAGCAGCAGACCGATGGGATATCATTATTTCTTTGGCGAATGGAGAAGACCACGAGCAACTCGGTCATGCTTGTATTCGACCCGAGGATGGGGACAACGCGGCCGAGCTTCTCATCAAAAACGTCTTGTTTGGTCACGACGCCAACAAAATGGCGAAGGAGCTCGCTGATCCCGCCCGTGACGACATTTCTGTCGTCGTTGTCGACCTTGGGTGGGACTACTGCACGTGATGGGCTACCAGGTACCGCATCAAACCGATTTTTTTTTCCAGAACGCGCAGGCAAGAGGTGTCAGATCGCGTTATCTGGCACACCCATCAACATACGTAAGGGTGCCCCCCCCCAAATGCGGAAGTCCCATCAATTCTGGCTTGTCTCGCGTCACTCAACAAAGCCGCGCGACCGTCGACTCTTCCACCGCAGTAGGGCCTCTTCTGGTCCTACCGCGGTGTCTACAACACCACCAACACAAGACCAGCTCAATTTTCCGAGCAAATCACAGTTACGCGCGCCGAGGAATCAGCGCTTGGCATTCCCGAGGCAAAAGCCGTGCCTTGGCCACCATCGCAACCCCCGTCCTCTCCAGCGTGTGGACAGAAACGCACCAACCCCATGTCCCCGCGATCGCCACGACGCCTGCATTGCAAAGACACTGGTAACGGAAACAAAGTTCCCCGCTTAATTTTGTAAATATCAGCTGCAGGATCCAATAGCACAGCTAGAACGGTCTCAGTAGTTAACGGAGATGTATTTCAGTAGCTGGATTTCATACTCAACGATTCTACGAAACTCTTTTGCTGCGATGACACTTTCTGCTGTCCAAAAGGAGTGAGAGCACGTGCCTTGTTACGGAAGTTGATCGGGTTGGAAAAAATAAGAGTTCGGAGTATGAAATGTGTTCTAGATGTGATGGATTGATGGGCCATCACTAAATTGTCATCATCATTACTCAAGCATTCCTCCTGAGATTTCGACCGCCAATACTGCTACTGAGAATCGCCAACCCCGTAACGTGCGGCTGGGTAGGAGACTGATGGGTCTCTCGTGTTAGTTACATCATTCGGACACTTCTTCGAATCTCTGCTCGCTCGCCCATGGCTCACTTGACAGCTCCCCCAACTATAAGTATTTGAGGAACCGTGTAACTCTCAGTGGGTCCTACACGGCCACTCTGCACACTTGAAACTCAGTCTGCGTGGTCGTACAGGCTTTCTGTACACAAGACACTCAGTCTGCAAACTCCTACACCCATTCTGTGCATTAGATCTCACTCCACAAGCTCATACAGTCTCTCTGTGCACAAGACACTCACTCCACGGGGTTCTACGACCACTCCACACACTAGAAACTTGTTCTGCAAGCTCGTACAAACATTCTGCACACAGGAGGACTTGTTCCGCGGGCTTGTAGACCATTCCACACACAAGAATATTTGTCCTGGAGCCAAGTTGCGAGTGTCACTCAGACCACTGGCATAGTGACATCTTCTAAACATCTTTGGTGAGCACTTGGTGAGCTCGCGTCAGGGCGCGTGCCCAAGGAGAAGTACAGAAGTCAACTGATACGCGTGCACAAACAACGCTCACGGCGGCCTGGCTCCAACGGTGACACTGAGCGGAAAACAGGAGACTTAGAAAAGATGTCAAGGAGGTTCGAAACACCTAGAGGAACGAAGGAAGCCGATAGAGATCTCGTCAGAGGAATTTCGGTGGCAAGAAATTGAATGAAATCTGAGTCCAAAGCTAGCTTGAAATTTAGCAATCAACGTGTCGAAAAACATCGCGACACCAAAAGTAAACAAACGACAGGTACTTCGGTGCAATTTCGGGCAAGAGGAATCTGTCCAGCAACCCGTATATCAGTGTCGGGATGTCACGAAACAATGCATGGATGATGATACATGTCCATGTATCCATCTTCTGTGTGTCGAGTCCGCCCCTCAAGCCAACCCTCCGAATACGATCAGCTTCGTGTTCATGTATTCTTCGATCCCATGCCCCCCTTCCCGTCCTAGGCCACTCTCCTTGATCCCACCAAAGGGAATCACCGCCTGGCTGATCAGGCCCGTGTTGCACCCGACCACTGCAAGACCATCAGCACCAGAAAGCGGGAAAGATATAAATGTACAGACTCACTCCCGACTTCGAGCTTCTCCGCGACGCGCCACACGCGTCCGACATCGCGCGAGAAGAAGTAGCCCGCGAGACCCACATCCGTGTTGTTCGCGAGCTTGATGACCTCCTCCTCGGTCTCGAACTTGCACAGTGCCGCAACGGGGCCGAACGTCTCTTCGGTGTTCACGCGTGCCGCAGGCGGCACGTCGCATATCACCGTCGGGTGGAAGAACGACGTGTTGGGGATGGCCGTCCCGCCAACGAGCACCTGTGCGCCAAGCGCAACTGCGTCGTCAACGTGTGCCTGTACCTTCTGGAGCGCGCGGGCGTGGATAAGAGGCCCGTGAGTGCTGCCAGGGGATCAGCGACGGGGCGGGGCGTCGTGGAAGAACGTACGTGGACTCGTCCAGTCCGTTACCGACTTTGAATGTTGCTACTTTTTCGGCAAGGCGCGATGCAAAGTCTGCATAGACGGAGGACTGCACGTAAATGCGATTGGCGCAGACACACGTTTGGCCCGTGCCACGGAATTTGCAGATGATCGCAGCTTATAAGTAGAAATGACAGTGATGAGGGAGATCGGAACTCTAGAAAAGGCATACCTGCGACAGCCTCGTCAATATCGGCATCATCGAAGACGATGAACGGGGAATTGCCGCCTGCCTCGAGGGAGACTCTAGTGCCGAGGCGTCAATCGGGAATCAAACGCAGACAGGGAGAACAGACTTCTTGAGAGTGGACGCTGACATCCCCGCCAAGAGTTTCGCGACGAGTGTAGATCCGGTAAAGGAAATCTTCTTGACGACCTTGCTCTCACACATCTCTTTCCCGACCTCACCCACGTTCTTCAGGGTGGTAACGACATTGATCACACCGTCTGGGACACCTGCACGGCGAGCAAGCTTGTCAAGACGACTCAATTAACATCAATAAACAAAGAAAAATGGAACACACCTCAACAATCGCAAGGCAAGAGAAAGGCGTCTCTGGAGGAGGTTTGATCACGCTCGTGCAGCCTGCGGCAAGAGCAGCACCGAGTTTCCGTGTTATCATGGCGGATGGAAAGTTCCAAGGAGTCATAATACCGCTATCGTGCAGGATGAGCTGCGCCATCTCTACGCCAGGAGAGGTTACTTACACGACACCTGAAACGAGGATGAGGACATACGCCATTGGGGGTCAAGGACGTCGCTTACCGATAGGCTGTTTGATGGTGACGTTCCGAACGTTAGCAAATGGTGAAGGAATTTGTTCTGTTAAACTAAGTTAGAACATTAGAGGACATTGGGCTAGATAGGCACCTCCGTATGTCCGAACGGCTTCCTCAGCTATTTGTTCAATTGCGCTTTAGTGACAGATATCTTTCCAAGAGCTTTCCTACCAAACCACTGGTGGAAAGACGTCAATCTATGGAAATAACTACGGGTACAACATACCTCAATGAAGGACGCGCTGTAAGCATTCTCGCCCTGTCGGAGGGTCAACGCGGATACCACACCAACGGTAAAGTACATACCTTTCCCTCCGTAAGAGTCTTTCCGTTTTCGAGGGTCTAGCAGCGACTAAGTTGGCGGCAAGGCAAGGGGTAGCACGAACGAACAATAAGTCGTCCCAAATCGTCGTGGTGCTCCTGCATTAGAGCAAACAGCTTCATGAGAATATCATGCCGTTGCTTCAAAGCGTCATTTACGTATATCTATGGTCGATGTTATCAGCAACTTACTTTGGCAGTAGTTTTGCTCCACTCTAGGAGGGCCTTTGCAGCGGCGTCAATGGCCTCTTTCGTCTCAGCGAGTCCCATCTCCGGTACCGTTCCCAGCTCCTCGAGAGTCGCGGGATCTGGGAAATGTTTTAACGTGATGCCACAGAAGAGCGCAGATTCGCACTCGTAACACTGATTGTAGACCCGTCTTTTGCGTCAACCCATTTCCCGTCGATGAAAGCCTGTGTCTTGATCAAGGAGAAATCCTTCAGACCAAACTGCAGTACTCTCGGTAAGAACAAGAACATGCGCAAGATACGCGACGAACTGCCGACGCCTGCGCGCTGGCCATTCTTCGAAAGTATATAGGCCGAGCGGAAACCCGGTGTAGTAAACTGCTAGTAAGGCGGAAAGGTGGAAGACGCATCCGGGAAGCCACTGGCCAAGGGAAGTTTAGGGTGGGAAAGCCTAACGGCGGCCCGACGGAAGAATTGCTCCCGAAATTTTCTTGAAATTTTCTTAACGCTATCTGAGAAATTCTGGAAGATAATCGTTCTTACAGACTGAGCAACCAGTACTGTGGCCCTCAGAAGAGAGACGTTGGATGAAAAGTGGAGAAATTCAAAGGGCCACGGTCAAGAAGAAGGGTCACATGTTCGACCCAACAAGCGCTTCGACTGCAACCACCAACTTGAAGCTTGAAGTGACCAAGGGTCTCTAAGTTTACAGCAAACTAGTGGATCAAGTCAACAGAAGAGGACGTTGTAAAACTCAGGCCACTCAGACCGTGGAAGCGTATCGACCCAAAAAATTGTAGTTCGGTCTGATATCTCAGTGGAAACTATTGAGACGTATACGTTTCTACAAGCTTTCCATTCGCCATGGAACCATTCACACCCCATACACGCACTGGAAGAAAGAAGAACATGACACTCTCAGCCAAAGAGTACACCAAGGCGCGTTCATCGTCTTTACAGCAGGCAACGCATCAATTATCTTGAACAGATAACTGGCACGATCGCGTCTGTACGACGGAACAGACTGCCCCAGGATGAAATCGACGAAGAAAACAGTCGGAATGGCCACTTTTCGCGCGAAAGTCGCGCCAAAAGTGTGTTCTGTATTTCCTAATCATCACGCGCTCACATGGTGTGCAGGCCAGACCGAACCATCGTTCATCGCAGAGACGTCTTTCGTGAGAGCACCCTTGAATTCGCGCGTCAGTTCGACTTCTGGTATCCCCAAAGCCAAGGGAAAGGGCAAACAGGAGCCCCTCGATACTGTACCAGTTGACATCCAGGAGGCTCTCATTTTGGAAGACATGCTGTACATTCTGATGGTGCGTGGCCTTGAATAGCATACCGATATAATCTCAATGGAGGTTGAAGGGCATCGAGGGCATATACGTCACTTTCCACCCAGAGTACTCTGCAGAGGACGATGATCCGTTGCAAGGCATACGTTTCGTCGTGTCGCCGTCACTGGGTGCGTTGAACCTCACATCCAAAGCCTTTCATCTGAACCTCCTGTAGACTCTTCTCTACGCGATCTCGTGGAGCGAATATTGCCTCTGGGCACATATTACACCGCCATCTTATCCTTTGTTGAGCTCCGAAGTCATCTTGACTACGGGCTCGTGAACCATGCATTATGTGCCGCCGTGCGCGACATGTTGAAAGATTATCAAACGCTCCTATCCCAACTCGAACATGCCTTCACATCATCCTCCCAATTTTCCCTTCAGAAACTATGGTTCTACATCCATCCTACGATACACACCCTCTCTCTGATATACCAGCTGGTCCTCGAACTTGGAACGGCAGATGATCCCGCGGCCGAGCTCGACTCATCGTCTTCCGCAAGCACGTCCGATGCCGAGGAGGATGCGCGGAACGAGGCCCTTGGGCTGGGTGGCGCCAAGCTCAAGGCCGTGCTGTCTGAAATGGATAAGAATGGCCTAGACGTTGCTGGCGGGAGCGGCATCGCTGTCAAGGGCGGAGAGGTGCTCGCCATCATCTACGAGCGCATGCAGAACATGTCAGGCGACCCCACGGCCAACACACTCTATGGTACCCTGCTGCGTGCCGCGGGCACGCCGTACGTCGCGATGCTGAGAGTGTGGATCATGACCGGCCGCCTCGTAGACCCATACGAGGAGCTGCTGGTGAAAGAGAGTAAATTCATTAACCGAGGCATGTTGGAGATGGATTATACGGATGAGTACTGGGAGCGGAGATATACTGTGAGTTTTACGTTACGTGGGCGTCGCATCTGAATTGACGCGACTCCAGCTGCGAGATGGCTCGACGCTGGCAGCGCCGTCAAAACGCCGTCAGGCTGGAGTGCCCCCACCAAGATCAATAGGCGGGCGATTACCCGGCGGAGCGTGCGTTCCACCACTGCTCGAAGGTTGGAAGCATAAGATCCTCCTGGCGGGTAAGTACTTGAACGTAATCCGGGAATGCGGAATCGAAATCAGGAGGGACCAGAGTCATTCTGTGGACGAAGTGTTGACCATGGATGACGAAAAGTCAGTTTCACTGATCAGATAACCACTTTTGTGCCGACGCCCTGCTAGGTTCTACGTGTTCTTGGAAGATGCATATACCCATGCAAACCGCACGCTCCTTCAGCTGCTGCTCCAGGATCAGCAGCTTATTCCTCGACTGTCGTCCCTTAAGCGATACTTCTTCCTATCGCAGTCGTCGTTCCTAACACATATGCTTGACCTCTCTCACGCGGAGCTCCGGAAATCGGCTAAGTCTGCGTCGATCGTCAAGCTCCAGAGTCTGCTCGACCTTGCGCTCAACACTGACTCGCAGGGAGAGGATATGTTGTTTAGGGAGGATGTTAAAGTCACAATGGCCAACAGTGGCCTTTATGAATGGCTCCTCAACGTTGTGAACGTTAGCGGCGTTATTGGTGGCGAGGATGGTGAACCCGAAGCCCAACTCGACGAACCCAAGAAGGAAAAAGACGACAAGAAACCCATGTTAGGTCTGACTTAGTCCGCTTTCTTTTTACTTCGTTGACCAGTCCCGTAGCCATTGATGCTCTGGCCTTGGACTACACTGTCAAATTCCCACTCTCGCTTGTAATCTCGCGCAAGACCATACTGCGGTATCAGCTGCTGTTCCGCTTCTTACTGCATCTCAAGCACGTCGAGCAATCGCTCTCTGCGATGTGGATCGAGCAGAAGACGTCGCCGTGGCGGAAGCCCATGCCACACCATCCCGAACTGGAGAAGTGGCGTCTTCGCGTGTTTCTCCTGCGCGCGCGGATGCTCTCGTTTGTTCAGCAGATCCTCGCGTTTGCTACATTCGAGGTCCTGGAACCGAACTGGCGCGCGCTGGAGGGCAAGCTCGCGAAAGTGACTACGGTGGATCAGCTCCTGCGAGATCATGTGGACTTTTTGGACACATGTTTGAAAGAGTGCATGTTAACCAGCTCGAAGCTGCTGAGGGTGCGTTTCGTTGGTTACAGCCGCATAAATGCGTGAAGCTGACGTGCATACCAGGCTTACTCACGGCTTATCGTGACGTGCTCGACTTTTGCACTGTACACCTCTTCGTTCACCAAGTCTGCCAATCAGGCGATTGCAGCCTCGGAGACGTCCGAAGGAGATAAAGCCATGGCCAAGCGGTGGGACTTTCTGAGCAAGTTCGAGACGAACTTTAACCATTGGTATGTCGGTTCCTTCCTTTCCTTGTCGTTCCCACTCATTTTTCCGTTTCCAGGTTCAAGGCGAGATTCACACTGTCGTGTGTGCAAACAGCTTCTGAAGTTTTCCCCCCCAGGTCTATCTCAACTGCGTGCAGTTCTACGCCTCGAGCGAAAACGTTTCGCTCCTGCCCCTCGTCGTACGACTCAACAGTGTCAAGGCTACATCTTAGCAGATGCGAGAGGTGCATAGATACGAGACGAAAACTTGGGCTGCCGTTAAACGATCTCAAAATACCTGTGGTGTTGACAAGTATACCCGATATCTACTTATACCTTGCGTGCACTGTCCAGTGCGGACTTCCGCCTTCCCGGCCCAGTTCTCTTGTAGTACTGTATTTTTCAGCGTGCGATTTCTTGCATGAAACTGAGAACCCGGGCGTCACGCCTTATTCCTATGTAAATCCCGAACAGCTCAGATGCACATGTTGCATGCATAGCCAAACAACGCGTCTTTCTCTCTTCCTTCACCTCGTCTAGGTCGCAATCCCTCCTGATTCTGATCTCGTGAACCAGATTGATACTGGAAACTTGACAACATCCTAAAGACAGTCGCTCTCATGGATCTATTCGTGGAGAACCTCCAGAAGTGTGTAAAGTCTATCCACCACTTTTCTGCTCTCTTACTTGCGTGTTTCAGTGCGGTTGTTCGCAGCGCAACTTCTGCTGACTCGTCTGCTCGGGTCCCACCGCTGACGTTCTTCGATTACGACCGCATGGACGTGGACTTGGATCTCGACTGGCTTCAGGACAGCACCATGGAACCGCAGTATCCGCATATCCAAGCTTCTAACTTCCCGCGTTCAGAAAACACCCTCGCTTCTGCTTTCGATCAACATTCTTCTTCCATGCTGCCCGTCTCTACTCGATCTGCTATCTTCTGCCCGAAGCAACTGCATCGTCCTTTCGCCCCATCCATACTTGAATGTCTTTTCAATTCACCCTCTCAAAATGCTCTTGATCCTCTGGGACCGTCGCCCGCGCCAAAAAATTCCAACACTCGACAGCTTCGCAAAATCGCTGACACCCTGACTGACCCGTTGACACCAGCTTCAACTAACACCATTATGCGAACGCCGGTGTCCAAGGCTCCAGCGCGTTTTCAAATCTCACCACTTGTTTTCGAGGATGTCAGTATCACGCCGTTCGGAAAGGACTTCGAGCTCGCGGATGACTGGATGGTCTCTGGCTCTTACGTCTCTCCCGTCATTCATGCCCGGAAAACCAAGGAGACTCCACTCAGACTTCAAGCTCTTTCGGCGATATCATTCGTGGACCGCCTTCAAGTGCCATATCCCTCCGCTGTGTTATCGCCATCTGGCGCCATCCCGCTCAAGCATGACAAGAATAAGATTATTCCGACTGCGCCATTGTTATCGCCGTGTAGACTAACTAGCAACCCATCTTCGAAATCTTCAAGGAAAGAAAATGACCCTGACACTCAACCTATGCCTCACCATCCCACTGACACCTTTTCCATTTCTCCGCTGACTTCTGCTTCCCCAATCTTTCGCCTTCCTATATCAGCCCTCAAGTCGCCCGTTTTCACGACAGGAATATATCTCGTCACACCTCGGAGTCTAGCTGGCAATCTCTTTCCTATTTCTCCACTGACTCCGCTGACGCCCTCTCCTCCCGTTTCTCCGTCTTCCGACTCCTTGACCAAGCCGTCCGCGCCTCCCGGCCCCACCAGACTGCGAAAACGCCGTCGGTCCCCATCGGAGTCACCAACACGTGGGAAGAGGACGCGCCATAACTGAGACAGGAGGTATCTTCGGACAGCAGCAGCAGTGCCTCCCCGCCACCTGTAGCTTCTATCCCAAGAGTTATTCTTGCATCCGAGCCGTCCATCTTCACAACTCGTACCCTCCCTTCCACCAACTTTGTTATTTCACCAGAATTTCTGCTCTTTTACAGACGGTTCCCTGTTAGCTCTTATTTCCGGGATGACAGCTCTACGTGCGCCTGTTTTTATTGCCCTTTTCGCTTGGCTTCATTGGAGCTTTCATTAACAGGTCGCCGTGTACATTGTTCAAGATGGCTCACCCTGGCGGGGAGTATAACGCGCCACGCAACGCGCTCGATCTATACACCCCGCGCCTCGTTAAAGGCAAGGGCGTGGACAAGATGGGACTGTGTCCCATTTGCGTCGAACGGCCGGAGCGCGGTGGGGAGGGTAAGAAGGTCTGGCTCGCGATGAAGTTCTCTGCATTCAAGTGGTTCATATTGATCTTCCTATCTTACACCGTACATCACTGAAGTGGTCATTCAGAGTATCTCACACCTTCGTGTTTTGTGCATCTAACCACGGGCTTCAGCTACCATATGCAGTACCATCACGGTATGCTCACCCTGCGCCCGCAACTCTTCTTATTCACCTCCTACTCCAGGCATCTCGGCGTCGACTGGCCGCCCGCTGTCGCCTCCGATCGACTTCCGCGTCGTCACCCGTCCCTGTCCCAAAAAGACGGAGCGAGCGGAGGTGCAGCAAGGAAAGTGCCACAAGTGTCTACGTTGGATCGTCATCGAAACTATCAAGGATGTCAATGTGAAGGTTCGTTGTTCCCTGCTTTCTCATGTACCGACTTATTCGTGGGTCTCAGGTGAAGGAGCTTTTCTGGTGAGTCGATCCATCTTATGGGATGAACGTACTTCAGTGGACGCGATAGGTGGAAGCATGCTGTTGCTTGTCACTGTGGGTCTACAGTCGAAGGCGAGGGAGACGTCTTTGAGGAGGACGAGGTCTATGCGGTGGTGAAGCCGATGTGCTGTTAAGTGAACGGACTGCGAATTTTCTTGTCTCGCGAAATCTTGCTCCTTATTTCCCAACACTGAGAATCAGGGGCTGTCTTGAGACTGTGCAGCGTTTTGCCAATAACTGGCTCGTGAAGCTTAAAGCCTTGCTGCGAGCTGATATTATCACGCAAAATGAATGCCGTTTTCGTGAAATGCAAGGAGGAGCCTGCACAGACTTAGTTCAAAAAGGTGTACCAAGATACGCGACCCTACTTTAACAGGTCATCGACCGACATTTTGGCTGCACGCTCTTCAGAGAATCCAGTCTCATCTATCAGGGTGGATATACTATCGGTGAGGGGTTAGTCGGCCACCCCCAGTTAGTCGGCCACTTGGATTATACACGGCCAGGAGTTAAAGTCGCTATGAGTTTGATGTCTGGGGATGGAGTACTACCTGGCACGCTGGTTCAGACCTAGGCTCGTTTCAGCCTCTCTAGTATCCCGGGCGTGAAATCTGAAGACAGTCGTTCAGATCACGTATACTAGAGAGGCTGGAGTTTACGAGGACAGCCGAATACGAACTGCCTCGGAGTTTGAAATTGAAACGCCATGGAAACGCTGAGCCATCAGCTCCATCAATTAGTGCCTCAAAGTCGCAGAAAAGAAATGCTCAAAGGTCGTTCATTCCTTGGGTCAAATTCTACCGAAAAATTTGGTGGGTCTCTTATTGATCCAAATATGCGCCTGCAAAAAGTACGGCGCGAATAGAGAACTTGAGAGGCCCGAGGGACATGCCATCAAATGTTTTAAACTCCGAGGCACTTCGTACTAAGCTGTACTCGTAAATCCAAGCGTAGTTCAGACCATGTTTTGAGAGAAAGTGATATGCCGATCAAAAGTTATGGCGTTTTGATCACCGTTCCGGGGCGTGTGAACCCGATTTTGTTGTCACCATCCAGCTGCCCCCACTTGCCACCGCCCGTTCTGCACGAGTTCTTCACCAGTCCGGGACATCGTAGGCTCATTCTATTGCTCTCACTTTGGACATTGCCGCTGGAGAGCCTCCGGCTGGAACGATGGAGATCTTCGTGCACCACACCTGAAAGAAACCCCGGCTCTAATTCTGAGGGGCAAAGTTCGGCCACCCTCATCTCGTACGACACCTTGAGGGCAATGGTCTGGATCTTGGGATAGGCTTTTTATATTGGTGAGGCTTGGACTTGCATGGTACAGTAACACTTTCCTTCACGTATTCCCGCTGTACTGCTGTCCATGAACTGAAAACAGCTAAATTTGATGTCCAGAACTCCTGGAATTATTCCACGAGACGTTGGGGCCTGGGGACGGATATGTGGGATCAGGTATATCCACTTGCTTGTCAGTAATCTATATGCCTTGCAATTTGGACCACCCTGACCCATTTTCACTGTGCAACACCTGGATAATTAATGGTGCTCATTCTACCCTTCAAACTGAGCGCCAACTGTCAATTTTCATACCGCCCCTGAAGGTACCACATATGACCAAAGCATGTATAATAGTCGCTACATGACCTCTTTACAACATCCCATGCACTGGAGCCCCTATAGCGCGTAACAACCATGCATTCAGGTGGGTGGCTGACTAAGGCATCAATTGCCATTTTCGGCATGTCACCGGAAGAATATTTGCTGTACCTTCAAATCATCAGCTAAATTTGAGGACATTGGTTTAAACCAATCATAGGATGTCTACTGTGTATGTGATACCTCTTGAGCATGATGAGATGCTTACAACGTGCAGCATTTAACACTCAATGCTAAGGTGGCCGACTAACACCTCGCCGATAGTATATATCGTTGCTGAAGTGGATAGAGCCGTCGATCATTGTCTAGAAGAAACCACAGACATGAGTGAGGGAGTAGTTTACGTGGTCAAACTCCTGCCTCATTGACAGAACACCAGATGTGCCAATTGTCTTCGAGCATCGGGATAATGCCAGAATGCAGGAACGTCACTTGTACAGTTTTATTTTTGTGAGCAAAAACCACTGTGTGGGATGGGACACTTCCTCAGGAGGCAGTTTGTTTATTGCGGTACAATGTAGAACCTTCCGTCAAACCATCAAATTCCTCAAACTTCACCTGCGGTGGTGGATTATGAGGGACTAACAGAACATTGGAGCTCTCAACCTGAGGTGCTCGACGAACATTTATTTTGTTTCATGTCACAGATATGATCCACCTGGACATAGAGTTGGATGTTTGCGGAGAGCATGGACCACAAGGATCATCATGAGCCAGGTAAAGCTACTAGCCACCGAGCGAACTCTTGCTGGAACATGAGGATGGCGATACAAAGAGAGGGCAATGGATAGCAATCGGAAAACAACGACCGAGGAGATCTTGTATGGGGTGTTGGAGATACATACATCAAAGTAGGGTAGTTCAGCCTAGTTCAGCCTTGATAAAATCCCCTATCATGATCTAAAGTCGTTTTTGTTCGGGTCTACGATGATGTACTCTGCTGCTACAGTGACGTGATGCGCATCTTCAAGTATCTTGACCTTGTTTTCTTGCTCGGTTCAAATGCTTTGAGGATGAAAAAAAAAAGAATGCAGACTGTCAGATTACCAGTTCCTGGTCCAATCTCCAGCACCTGATCCATCGGCCTGAGTTTTGCCTGCATTCAAAGATGAGGGATGTTTGGATGAAACCCCAGGATCATTTGAATGTGCATACCGCGTCAACAATCTCCTGTGGAATAGCCGAATTTTTTAGAGCATGCTGGCCAAAACATTCGGTTTTGAAGAGTGGGTTATGACCATTGTCGCGGTATTCGAGTCCACAGACTTCTGACTCGGAACTTTTAAAGGTTTACCTATGGTGGACACGAGAGAAGTGGGTTTTGACAGCCCGAGGCATCCAGAGATATGTCTTCAATTTGAACAAGGTCCTTTTGAAGCTTGAGGTCTTGAGGCCCAAGAGATGTGTTGTGGCTAAAGCCAGCTGGCTGCGGCGACGTGGGTGCTTGTTGAGTATATACAAGATGAATAGGACTGGGACTTGCCCAGTCCTATCATCAGTGCCCGAGTCCTACTCAGTCCCATCAAGAATAGGACTCAGGTCACTCGACATCCCAGCAATCAAACACCCATCAAATGTGTGATCCGCCTTTCAAAGTCAGTGATCCGGGCGCGCCGTTGGGTGATGCTGTCTTGCACGGCATTTTCTATCTTTCCTCTTCTGGTGTGTGGCACTTTGGCTTGGCACTGGACTGTGCAGATCAAAACCGACATCAATTTCGCTGAGCGCTTCGAAACAAAACCATTTTGAAACGACTCAGAACTCCCCGACCCCTTGCCGACCACCATCCCCACCCCTTGCATCGGTCTTGCAGCACAGGTGGAGAACTGTGCTGCAATCTTTCATTTTGTTTGCTTCACATTTCATTTGTTTTTACCTGTGCATAAATTGAAGTAGTTCAATCTGGAATAAAAGCAACTTGCAAAGATGCCAGACCGGCAAGTGTTCAACACTTGATGCATATACTGTAGCATTTTGTATGGGTGAAACATAACGAGTAATGCGACCCCCGTTGTGAGGCTGCACTATGTTTGCCCACCGTTGCGACATAATCCGCGGTGTAGTGACCAGCGACCAGGATCATTCCGCCACGCTCTGTGATGGTCTACAACCAAGTTTGCATTGTCCACCGGCTCCATGATCATTCCGCCACACTCTGCGATCATCTATACATCGTCTGCCGGCTCCAGAGTCACTCTGCCACGCTTCGCGACTGTCTACGACCGAGTCCGACTCACCGTCTGCTGGCTGCAGGATCATTTTGCTACACTCTGCGATCATCTACAACCTAGTTTGCATCGTCCACCGGCCCCAGAGTCTAACTACGACCGTGTCTGATGAGCAATTACATCGTCCGCCGGCCCCAGGATCATTCTGCCACACTCTGTGATCATCTATACATCGTCCGCCGGCTCCAGAGTCACTCTGCCATGCTTTGCGACTGTCTACCACCGAGTCCGACCCACCGTCCGCTGGCTCCAGGATCATTCCACAACACTCTGTGATCACCTTCGACCAAGTTCGCATCGTCTGCTGACTCCAGTGTCACTCCACCTACAAGAAACACACCAGGAATGTTTCCGACATGTCGGACGAAGACATATGCAGTCTGCTGGCTATGGTTCTGCACACTAGGAAATCAGTCCGCAGGCTCACACAATGATTCTGCACAGCTGGGAGGGAGAGCGGGAAGAGGGGGACCTGTTCCCGATCGTCGGAAAGATGAATGGAGTCATCGGAATAAGGGAAAATCACATGGTCTTTAGAAACAGTATAAATACCACTCACTGTATCTGGAGAAATTATCTCCGAACTCCCCTGCTTTCTGCTACTGTCCTAGACTAGAGCGGAAAAGTAGGAACCTGCCAATCTATAGAGTTCACTGGTCACCAGGGGCTCTTCTTAC